>JAOTAW010000001.1:19059345-19069646 GCA_025629945.1 Erythroxylum savannarum | reverse complement strand
GATTAGTTTGAGTGTTATTGGTGTGTGTGTGTGTGTGTGTGTGTGTGTGTGTGTGTGTGTGTGAATTTATACTCATTCCTAGAAGTTTTTCAGAGAGCCTAAAAGAGAACTAAAGGAGTTAGTTTAAGTTGTGGTTGTATTATGAAGTATTCTGAAGTCGAAACCTTAACACTTATATCTTATTATTTTTGGATTTATTGGATTTATTATCGATGTCCTATGATTTTTACATTTACACTTGAGGGTTTTTCATATTAAATCCTATATCTAATTTATTTTTCAATCATTTTTATCGTGTGAGTAATTTTTTATGGGTGTTATTGCCTAGAGTCCCAACAAATATTTGTTACTTAGAATTTTCCATTTTGTCAAGCTTGATACTTTTAAACAATTGTCATGAATGATATAAGGAATTGAAGGAGACAAGAGACTTTCCAAGCTCTTTAAATTAGTGTAGGGGGTACAACTAAGGGGTTGTACTACAATTGTAAAGATAGATCGATTTTTAAAGCCACCCAAAATTGAAAAAAGAAATATCGAGCTACCTTAATAGGCTAAGAACATTCCACTTATAATGAAAAATATAGCCAATTAAGGATGATATTAGGTCAAGTTTGGAAAGGATTGAGTCTGATCTGAAACCCAAGCAAACTGAAGACTCACAGTTTAATATTGATCCTGATTGGATTTTTAAGATTTTAATTTTGGCTCGATCTTGATTGTTGTTGTGTCATAAAATGGCGTCTTTTATATATTAGCGAACAACATTATTGGAACATTGTTATTGAGATTTTCAAGCTTTAAGTCAGGTGAACAGGGTGGTGTACTACATTTTCAAGAACTAAGAAAAGAAATATCGAGCTATCTTGACAGGCTAAGAACATTGCACTTATAGTGGGAAAATATACACCAATTAGGGATGATATTAGGACTTGAATAGGGATGATATTAGGTCATGATCAGGTCTGATGTGAAACCCAAACAAACTCAAGACTCGTGGTTTAATCTTGATCCCAATTGAATTTTAAGATTTTGAGTTTAGCCCAATCTTGATTATTATCATGTTAAAAAATGATGGCTTTTCGTCTATTAACGAACAACATTGTTGGAACATTATTTTTGAGATGTTCAAACTCTGAGTTGAGTTGGGCCATACAACTTAAGTCCAAACCCGGTTTAAATCCTAGAAATTTTTTAAAAATCAAAATCAATCCAAAATTTGATCGAATCAAGTTGAACTCCAATCTGATTCTAATAGATTAATGCAACATAAAATAAATGACAAATCTATAGCTAAGCAAAGAACAACAATAGATTCATAAAATAAAAAATCTAAGAATTAGAAATCAAAATTAAAATTAAATTAATGATTATCAACCCAAATAAAAAAGATCGTATTTTATAAAAGAAAGAGATAAATTGCAAGTTACTAATTGGATAACAAGGAAAAAAAACAATACAGTAATGACTAATTAGTGGACATAAATCACTCTCTTCTAACAGACTTCATACCCCCAAAAAAAATCAGAGTGCACAAACAAATATTTCTTCTTTTACAAATTATTTGCTACATCACGTATTTGTTACTTGAGTAATATTTGTTAAATGGTTCTTTTAATGTGATTTGTCACATTAACATCATTAAATATGAAATTAATAGCGAGTCATCTTTCTTATAAATTGAAAATTTGATAATTTGATTAATAATTTTTAATTAATATTATAAAATTCAATCATTTCATTATAATTTAGATTTACTCAAAAAATTAATACACATGTTGTACTCAATGTTTTATCCAAGATGAGAAACATATAAAACTACCTAACATTTTATATAGAAAAAATTTGAAACATCCAAATTTAATATCAATTCAAAAGTTGAGAACAAATTACTTTTAACTATTTGATGCTACATGTTTCTTCATGCTTTAAGCTCTACCTTACAAAAATGTTAAGAGCAAGACAGCAATAAGTATAGGAGACGAAGCACCAAAAGCCACTTCATGTAAATTATGATATGTATAGCCCACGGTTTTGCTTCATCAGATTAAGAAAATATAAGTAATCGACCCCCCGATTGCTCATGGAAAATATTTTAATATCTATCAAGGGTCATCTTCTTTGTGTATTGGACGATTTACAAAGGTCAGGTAAGAGGTCGTTCTCAAGCTGACTCATTATACAGCAAGTATACATATTTCTTTTGTCTCCAATAAATTGTGCTAATGATTAACTCAATAAATATCTATACCAAACTAAAGGTGTCTGATTGTGAAAAGGCATAGTTTACGAGAGTATGTGAAGAAATTAAAAATTAAAAATTAAAATTACCGATTACAAATTAAGGTACAGTTATATATATAAATTATTATTAGAATTGTAATTACAGGATGATGATATGGGCGTATCCTAATTTGACCAACGAAAATTTAAAACCTTGTATGAAACTTAAATCTTGGCTAAAGGGAAGGAAAAAAGAATGTAATTGTAAGAACATAATAAAATGAAAGAGAGGCTCGTGTAGACATAAGACACTGAGCAACCCAATTAGCATATAAAAAAAAAATCGATTTCTGTCCACTCACAGGCAAAAAACGTAACTGCGGCTTTGCGTCACAGGCAAGCAAAAGCTGTAGAAATGGTTCTTTATTGAAGAGTGGGTCACATCTGCAAACAATCAGCCAAAACACCACTGCTGCTGCTACTACATGTTATACAGATACTTCCAAGATTATTTGTTTCTATTTCCCAAGGTATAAAACAGTTGTATACAATTATGCTAAAGGTACCTCAACCAACACTAAGCTACGAGCACTTTACAAATACGTGATTCATCCAGCTATGATTGTGTTGTGTGGTTTCCAAATAATATTTTCAAACTTTAGTTGTTCTATCTTGTTCACTAAGTATAGGCCATTACAATCATAATCTCATGCTACTAATCCCCTAAAATGAGTTTAACCCGGAGCTGGGGAATTACTCTTACTCATGTTTTTCAATAGATTGTTTTGTACTTATGATCCAAACAAATATATGACTTATAAATGAATCTTTTTCTTTTTTTTTGTCCTTCTTCCCGTACACTAATGAAAGCCAGCCAATACTTGATATCCGCAGTAAGAGCGAGCTTTACCCCTCAACTTGTCTACTGCTGCAAATCTTTTCTCTGGTGAGATATTTATAGATCCTGATGCGTATCTTTCAAAACATATTTGCTGATGAAAGCCACTATATTTGGTATAACTTCGTGTCCAGTTAAGCCAATTACGGGTAGCCTATGCATAACAGAGACAACACAAAACTTGGGTAGACATGGATGGACCATGAATGGTACCATACGCACCTAATAAAGCCGCGCCTCCCAATCCCCTTGCCTCGATTTCGGTATTATTTCACACTTGTCAAGTTTTGTAACGGTTTCATATTAACGTGATGTATTTAAAGATTTTATTTTTAGAAAAGAGTTTAATCCTAATTAATAAAAGGGGTGTCATTTGAATTTTTTATGTTATAATTTTTATATATTCAAATAGGAAATCATGTTGACTGAATCAAATTAACCTTGAAACTCAAATTTGACGATGAATTTCAACCGGATGGAAAATCTACAGTAGATGCAATCCCTGTCAGGTCCATCTTCCATGTCTTTAAAGCACTGCTACTATGTATGGCATGCGAACAAATGTAGTAATGCACAATCCGAAACGACACTACAATTGCAAGCATTTTAAATGTGGAGCTTATGTGTCGGTGACAATGGAAGTCGTTGCTGGTGGAGAGAATAAATGAAAGCACGTGGAATCTACGTGTCCTAGTCATCGCTATCTGACACGTTCCATGGGATATCCTTAGCTTCGATTAAGTTTGCAAGTTACATTAGAACTCATAAAGATAGCTTTCGATCACTTATATAAATGAGACTTTGGTTCCTTACGTTAAGATGCAATTGGTTGGAGTTCCTTGACTAGCTCACCGACATTGTATCTCTGATCGTTTTCTGTTTCCTCCTTCCTTGTGTATTCCTTCGAACCACTTGGTTTTGGTTGAGACACGGTAGTCTTTTGTTTTTTTCTTTAATTCTATCCCTATAAGATGCAGGAAAATTCTGCGAATCCTCTGTATCTCAAGTCTTTGAATCACATATCACTTGTGTGTAGA
The DNA here is from genome assembly GCA_025629945.1 of Erythroxylum savannarum. Taxonomy (NCBI): domain Eukaryota; kingdom Viridiplantae; phylum Streptophyta; class Magnoliopsida; order Malpighiales; family Erythroxylaceae; genus Erythroxylum; species Erythroxylum savannarum. Next base: position 19,065,488 of record JAOTAW010000001.1, on the reverse strand, counting down.
TCAGTGGAGGAATCGATTAATTTCTACCAGAACACACTTGGGTTTTTCCCAATTAGGAGGCCTTGCTCGTTCGATTTTGATGGGGCATGGTACTTCCGTTACTCCATATTAAATCATATCACTGGAAATATGTGATGGATTTCAATGAGTTTCGATCAAATTTTGAACCTTGATTCCACTGTTTTAACCAACGATAATAAAGTTCAGCTCTTTTTATATTTGTTTAACATGAAGTAGAGATCTGTGATGAATTTGATATTGAGGCTGTGTATTCTGTCAATGTTCTGTGTAGGTTATTTGGGTATGGAATTGGAATTCATCTATTGCAAGCTGAAGACCCGGAAAGCTTGCCAAAGAAAAGGGAAATCAATCCCAAGGATAATCACATCTCCTTCCAGGTAACTAAATTTCTGTGCGCGGTTGTTTTGTCAGTTTTGGTATTTATCTCTACTTGGTGATTCTTTATGGTGTTCTGGATAATCATGGATTCTTTCGAGGACAATTTCATGGCCTTCCCTGATTCACCGGCCCTTGTAAGCTAAGCAGCAACAAGGTTATTGATAATGCTGAATTCCTTACTAGGATTGAAATCTAAAAATCAAACTCACGTCTTTTGGTTATGCAACTTCGGCCCGATAGAGATTAAGCGAAAAACGTGAATGTCTTGGAAGCAAACCTTCGGGTGCATATGCACCCAAGTTGCCAACCTTTCATCATTTTTTACTTTGATCCATAACTAAGTTGAGCAATCAAAGAAAAGCTTTGTACCTAACTGAAGTTGAGTTTTTTTGTAACGAGCTTAAATAACTTGTTATCAATCTGATGGGAAAGATTTCTGTTAATTGGGTTCATTACTTTTCAGAAACTTTTTTGATTTAACTGGCTAATGTTACACCAAACTTGTCGCTTTCTGAAGTCATAACATAGTGTGGATAAGTTTGGCGGTTCTGTGGTTCCTCTCATTTTCCATTCTTTAGGCAAAAGATAGCCTTTAACCCCGAAGCAGGCACTCAGTACGGTCCCTGTCTGAAACCTAAAAGAGAGGGAATGACCAGAGTCTCTGGCATCTGTGGATGACAAAATAAAATTTAGCGACCTTCTTGGCTGGTCACCTCTATGCACATGTTAAATGGGAAATTTAGCTGACTGATCCTAGAAAAACAACGGTAAATCTTGTGTTGAACTCGTAATTGAAAATCTGTTTCTATTCTCTGGATTACTTGTCAGTGTGAGAGCATGGGAGCAGTGGAGAAGAAACTCAAGGAAATGGGAATTCTGTACAAACGAGCAACGGTGGAGGAAGGTGGAATCCATGTAGATCAATTGTTCTTCCACGATCCTGATGGATTCATGATTGAGATATGCAACTGTGATAGCCTCCCTGTGATCCCTCTAGCCGGCGAGATGGTTCGGTCATGTTCTCTCGTAAACGTGCATATGATGCAGCATCAGATACACCAGGTAGTTCAGCAGTAGCGACGCCTAGAGAATAAATGAAAAGGAATCGGGTCTTTTGAGATTTGTTTCTTTAGAGTTGTGACGTTGTCTGTATCGGTTAGGCCTTGCAACAAAGCCTGGAGCTAATTAAAAGGATAGCCATCTCGGTAGGCGCTGGAGTCCAGGGAATCTTATTAAACTTGCTTGTACGATTCTGGGTCATTTTAGAGGTTTTAATTTGATCCCGTTGTGTAAATTGTGAATTTGTTTCAGTATTATGCTTATTCTATAAATCTCAAAGCAAGTTGCTCAAATATCATAAAACAATGCATTCGATGTTCCAAAAATGATTTCAAGTGACCTAATTGATTTGATTCAAACGTATGATTCGGAGAATCTTATAAGGAACTCCCATTACCAACTTTGGACAATTTATTTACAAAGAAAATCTTTTTTTCGAATCCTAAAACTGCTCAAGTTAAAAAGTTTAAAACTTGAAAATTTAATAATAGGATACATTTTTAAAAAGTCTATATAATTTAATATTTTTTAAATTTAGATTTTCAAATAATGAAAACACACATTTCTTATTATTTAACTCATTCTTCAAAATTATTTATAATTAATATTCTTAAAAATCATGATATTTTATTAGATGTGTGTGTGTGTGTATATATATATATGTTATATTATTTCATTATCAAATAATATATCCAATGAAACAATCAAACGTATGTCGTACAATGGGCATTACCATAAACATATTACCAGGATTTTGCAGTAACTTTGAAGTCGTGAGCTTATTGGCCTCTCGCTAGCATCTGCTCAAAATTCTCAAGGGACTCAAGCCTTTGGATCAGAAGTTGCTGCCTGAACTTCTTGATGAATGCCTCCGCACTTTCGTTGATATCCATGGATGGCCTGCTCTCCAGCTTCTGCGTCGGTAGATCCTCTGCTGCGACATGAGAATGTAAAGCTGTATCCTCCTTGTGACAACCGACAGAAACCTTTGATTCACTGGTCGTGGATTTGTAATGTGGAGGAGGGGGAGGAAGAGGCAAGGAGCTATTTTCCTTCATTGCAAGCTGTGGACTTTCCTCTGCTTTTGTAATCAGTCAGCCTATATTTTTAGGCGATATGTATAATGCCATGCCCGTATGGTGCTATATGTATAGGAGAGAAATGAAGAGAGTAATATTATATCGTCAAATGGGGTAACTAAGGATCCAACTTCAGTTTCGTTGAAAGAGCACTTTCTCATGTAAAAATTAATTATTTGATTAGCTAGATACCCATATTCTGAAGTTATATGCTTGTCCCTAAAATTATATGTCAAGGGTCAGAAGATGACTCGTCTTTTCTTAATTAGTATGTCGATTCAAGATTCAAAGTCCCCTCTAGTAAACATGAATGGTTGCAAAGTTGAGAGTTGGAATAGGATAAAAGTGGAGGCGTGTTCAAGTCAAGTTAACATGTAGTTGCTTGACCTAAAAAGAGATGAAAGTTTGCCTAAACAAATTCGATGAATAGCCCACACGTAATTTTTAGTGACTATCAAACCCAAACGTGCGGCTGAAGACGGGGGTATGAGGCCGAAAGTTGGCATATGAGATGCCATGGCTGGCGGAGCATGGACCATCCGCACGCTCACTCAACATTTGCAATTTGCATACATATGGTAGTTGGATGATTAGGTCAAGCATAATAAAGAGCATAATGGGCGTGGCAGGTCTGCTCCTACATTGCTTACAAGCTGGTGCACTGGATATGCACATGATTCCATCCAATAAATGGGAGTAATTGTACTTGCATGTTTGACATTTATTAGATAGGTTGTCACCCATATGGATAATCCTAACATTACCAAGCAATAAAAAACGTGACTCGGTCAATTTGAATTACATTATCCTAACCATAAACGACCTAATTGACATCTTACGAAATGTCTTTTCCGTTTTCCTTTTGGGTTTTGTCGTAACATCTGCAAACTCTATCCAACATTAAGCCTTGAGCCCAATAAGATGACGAAGACTCGGTGCTTTCATGTCCGACAACCACAATTGTTATGATTGAGCCTAATATAGTCCAGCCTATCTTTAACGTGTTCCCATGCCTACTTGTTATAGACCAGTTTCTTAACATTATGCCCAGACCCCCTTTAGCCCACTGAGATCCGAACCTGGTCAAAGCATTCATTTCCCTTGAACCTTTCAGTCCAAAACCTTTCCAACAAACCCTAAAGAAATGGACACCCTCCATCGCTTCTCTCTCCGTCTCCTCCCTATATCTCTGGCTGGGAAACCCCCGAGAGCCGCTATTTTAGCTCCAGTATCTCGTTTGACTCAAATGCCGGTTTCGAAACCCCAATTCATAACTCCGATCCCCCACCGCCATTCTCACTCTTCCTATGGGATTGCGAAAGCAGGTTGGCTTCTGGGTCTCGGAGAAAAGAAGAAAATGAGCTTGCCGGACATAGTTAAAGCCGGTGACCCAGTATTGCATGAACCGGCCCGGGAAGTTGACCCGAATGAAATTGGGTCCGAAAGGATACAGAATATCATTGATGATATGGTAAAGGTGATGAGGAAGGCCCCAGGAGTTGGTCTCGCTGCTCCTCAGATTGGAATCCCGTTAAGGGTCTCTTTTCTATTTTCATTTTTCTTAGTTTTCTTAGAGTTTTCAGAGCACCATTCGTTGACTAACCATATTGTGAATTTGGTCTCTGCAGATTATAGTTTTGGAAGATAGAAGCGAATATTTACGTTATGCACCAAAAGAAGAGATTAAGGCACAGGATAGGCGTGCTTTTGACCTCCTGGTATGTTTTGCTTATGTTGAAGTGAAACTTGATTTATGACATCTGAAATACGATGCATGCTTTTTGGCAAGAATTTTTACTTTTCCTTTTTGTGATTTATTAGTTCATTTGAGGCAGGTGATTCTGAACCCAAAACTGAAGAAGAAAAGTAACAAGACTGCACTTTTTTTTGAAGGATGTTTGAGGTGAGGTGAAACTTAGCAATGAGATCTAATTCCAGTTTATTACATGAGCTTAATTATTTAGGTATATAGCTTACCACATTAACCACTCCAATAATGACAGTAGTGTTAGTTTGCACCTGATAATGGGGAATTTTAGAAATTCTATTATCTTGCCTTTCAGCTCTCACCAAAAATGTAGCAATAGTATCAGTGAACTGCAAAATGGCTCCCTATTAACAAAGCATATGACTGACTTGGACTGTATTGTTGTCAGTTTATATTGATTATCAACATTCATGTTGTCATTCACAGCATAGCAACTTTTTCTTGATTCTCCTCGTTACATATGTATCATAGATACCTTGCGGTGTCTCCCATTCCAATTTATTCTTCTACTTTCTTGGAATTTTAAGAAGCAGTCTGATGCAAATATTACTATCTTTTATGCATCAGTTTCCATACGGTCAGTAACACAATCTGTTTTTGTGCATGGACACGATATGTTAAATGGTTGGTGACCCTTTGGATACTGTTAGGTGTGAAGCATTGATAGATTTAATATCTGAAGAACTTGGCAGTGCTAAATAAGTTAACCTGCACCATCTTGCTAATGAAATAGCTAACTTTGGTAACCCTGCTCCATCTCTGCTGTTATTATAACTTTCAGTGTAGATGGGTTCAGAGCAGTGGTTGAACGATGTCTTGATGTTGAGGTTACAGGCTTGAATCAGGACGGTGACCCTATTGAAGTTAATGCTTCTGGCTGGCAGGCTCGTATCTTGCAGCATGAATGTGATCATTTGGATGGAACTCTCTATGTTGACAAGATGGTCCCAAGAACGTTCAGAACTGTTGAAAATTTAGACTTGCCGCTTGCTGAATGTTGCCCGCAGCTTGGAATCCGTGGCCCAAGCTAAACTGAAGTTACAGTCTTCCGAAATTTGGCTCGTAGAACTCTATGGAACCAAGTGATTCATCCCTGTGCAGTTGAATCTTTTGAAGTAATCAACAGAAGATATAAGTACTAAAAGCTGCACCTTCCACCATTGTTTAATTTCTTAAATAAAAATGATCTGTAGTTTGGTGTTGTACGATAATATTTTTCAGGGTCGAAGACACTTGATTTGAATTGGATAATTGAGCGACTCCCTGGTAGCTTTGACTTTACTTTTCTCGCCTGCAAGGGGCGTGAGCACGTGTTTTAAAATTCTGACTGTTCCGTAAGCAACTAAGCCGTTTTTTAATGTTCTTAACTGTTCAAGATAAGCGCCAAAACGGCTCAGGTAAATGCCACCTTTTACGCTTTTTCTGTGAAAAATATAAACAAGCTGACTTTATTCCGTCAAGGTGTTCCCAATCCCAATCCCAATCCCACTCCCTTCTGGTTTTAGTTATTCACAAAATAAGGTCATAAACAGTTGCAAGTTAAGAGACAAAAGAATGAGTCAGGAAACTCTCGAGAAACGACCGTAACCGCATCCATCAAAATATTCAAATTGGACTTCCCACCATTTTAATACTTGCGATATTATATTTATTGTATTTGGGCCCAAAACTATAACATTTTTACTACAATATAAGTTAAATTATAAGATTTTAGAGCATTCAAAACAAACTTTAAAGCTAGCATAACATTCAAAATAGACCCAAAGAAAAATAAAAATTTGGACATAATTAAATTTTCTTATGATATATGGCACAAATTTATTATATTTTTATTAAAC
>JAOTAW010000001.1:19039276-19051863 GCA_025629945.1 Erythroxylum savannarum | reverse complement strand
CTGGACTGGAATATCATTGTTGTGATCCATGATCTTGAGTAATCTTCGACTATGGGAAACCTGCAAAACAAACAAAGTCATTCCGGGGGTTGTTTCCCGGAAGGTCCCTCCGATGCTCAAGTCAGTATTTTCAGAGAGTTTAGGTTGCTGTGAACAGAGAGGAAACTAGGGTTTTTTAGTTCGTACCTCAATCATGGTTGAATAATACCTTATATATGCTGCAAGTTGCTATTAGGTTGAGGTCTTCACGTAAGTCTTAGTGTTTACATGGGAAACGATCTCTTACTACTGGGCTGTCAACGCCTGGGCTTGAGGTTGGGCCTCATTAGGTCGACCCGACGCCAAAACCTGTATAAACTAATAACACAATTTGATGAACCATAGTAAAATTAATTTTAATCATCAAATTAATTAAATTATAAATATCAATCTTGGTGAATCATAGAAGTCATAATAATATAAAATTCATGCACCAATGGTCAAGGTTATAAATAAATATTATAATTACCATTTTATGTGTTATTTCAATAAAAAATGGATTTCTTTAGCTCTCTTTATTGTTCAAACCTAATCTCAACTTTTAATAAGCATGAACAAATATCGTTTTGATAAAGAAAATAACGTTTATGGTTTAGCTATTCATAGAAAAAAAAATCAAATGTATAAATAACGAATGTATAATTGTTGCGGCTGGAATAGTTCGGTTGGTTAGATCGTGTAGCTATTGACCACAAAGTCGAAGGTTCAATCCTTACTACAAACGATTCTGCGCGTGTTAATGAGCAGGCGTTTCCAAGTCCATTTTTTACTTTATGATGTGCTCACATATTCACACAAAATACTACTAGCTACATCCTGAGAACAAGGACCAAACCAATCTAATGTGGTTGCCAAAACAAAGAAAACTAGTTCATTGGTCAATTGGGAAGAGTACTGTTTTCTTGACTAGTTCCTTGTGTAGCGTCTCTTCAAAGCCCTCTTTATGCTCTCCTAGAAACAACCTTTGGAAAAGAAGGGACTCACAAACACACAGCTGCGTGACTACTTATTGGCAATGAATCCAATCAATGTATGCGAGAGCAGGACTCACATGATTTTTACGAAGACATGATTAGTGAATTGAAAGCTTCGTGGGTTTTTCTTTGCTTTGAGTTATTTAAATTGTTGTCCTCCACCAGATTGTTGCAAGAAGCTGCTTATCTGCAGCAGGAGCTATATCACACCTTCTAAGAAAGAATGAACCTTTCGGAGCACACTCCCACTATAGTAGCGAAGCCTATCTCAGAAGTCTGTTTTCTTGCCTGTGAAAGCCATTCATACCCTAGCAATTTTTATTACAGCACTATGCACTTTCTTAAATATGAGAAATGATGCCAAAAGATTCGTGCCCTCATCAAGATTTTTTCATAATGCATTAATCAAAACAAAATTACTAGTTTGAATACAGATTTAGGAGCAACGTTAATTATTGAAAGCAATTTAAAAATGCATGGACTATGCGTTGTTAGGGAATATTTGCTTTTCACCGGATCGTACAAACTGGTTTTTTTTTTTTGGTTAAGTCAGCAAATTAAATTATAAAAAATAAAATATGTACAGAGACGAAATTAAAAGAAGCTCAACTAGCAAAACCTCAGGGAACGCTCGTACAAACTGGTTGTTGGATAGCATTCCTAATAGAATCGCTGCTTTCGTGCTAAAACTTTGTTTCACCAAAACTAATGTAAATGAGACCTTGCTTAAAATTAAACCAGATAAATTTTTTCAGTCGCTTCTTTCTCAAAAATTCCTGAAACTTAATTGATGAAAATAAATGTGGGTATTTATAAAAATGTGTGAATACTTATTAGAGAAAAAGTTATCTAAACTGATCTGATATGATAATTTCATTTATAATGTTGCTTGTGTATTTATAAAAATTTTTATTATGATGATTATATAAATAATTTTGGACTTTAATTCTCTAAAATATCTCATATATTAATTGTTATATTTTAATACTACTTATAATATATCCTAATTAAGAGTAACTCACTTGATACTCGTTAGATATAATATTGACTATAACGAAATATTTGAAAGATTATTAAAAGATTTATCATCTTAAAATAATTAAGGAGAATGTTTCGTTTTTTAATTAGTATTAATTTGAGAAATCCTTGTCCATAATGGATGACAATTTGAAAATAATACCTAATCGAAATATTATATAATGAAAAGATAGAATTATACGACAAAAAGTGTACACATAAAGTTTATTCAAATCCACTTTGATATTTCTAGTATTTGGGTGACCATGATGTAATATTAGACGTCAACCTTGATTCATAGTTGTTAATTATTTAAATAAAAAAACTGTAAATAAATTAAAGGAGATTAATTTATTTAATGTTAAATATAATTTATGGTTACAATTTATATCTATTATTAACATATTTAGGAATATAATAGGTCACATATATAAAACGATTAAAGAGATAGAAAGGTAATTTAATCTAAGTTATATTTGATTATAAAATTTGATAAACTTTAAGATCAAATATAAGATATGTGATAAATAAGGATTAATATTAGAAATTAGATCTTATTTGCTCCAGATTAATATTTAATTATAATTATAATCAAAATTTAATTAAAATTAGAATAATATTTCAATTAAATTATTAAAAAGTCCAACTCTGATTATAAATAGGTGTAAGTTCTTCCGCAGCTACTACTTAATGTTTACCCATCTTTACACCATTTGTAGAGTTCTTTCGACTTGTTCGTGTGAATACTGTTAGGAGGTAGATTTTTCACAAGCCTATCAATTCAAGCGAATATGTAGGAAAAGAAGATTAAACTTCATTCTTTATTAAATTTATAATTTAATCATATTATATGTTAAATTGATCTTTACATTTAAAAAATAATGACAAATATTTTTTTTGTTATGCATGAGATTGGATTTCATCTCAGTTTTTCAACAGTGTTATCATAATTATCTTTAATTCTATAATTTGATTATTATTTAATTGTTATTAATATAAAATTTTGGAATTGATTTTGTTGCAAAGCCTAATTACTAAAATCTGATTATGATTTAATTCTGGAATTGATTATGTTTTCTGTTATGGTTTTTTATATTTGGTTTCTATTTTTTCTTGTTAAAAAACACAAAACATTTAGTTGAGATTTGAAATAAAAAACTGAAAACAAAAACCTCTTTGGTTTAGATTTGCAATAAAAAATAAATAATAAAATTGATTTTATCATCCTTTTTCAATTATACTATTAAATGTTAGTATTAAAATTTAACTTAATTATCTGTAATATATCATGTTATTTTCTTAAATTAATTAATTCTCATTATGATTGGAAAAAAATTGTATGAAGATTTATATAAATAAAGAAATTTATATACCAATTTTATATAATAAACTATAAATATAAAAATCACATTAGTTCATTCTAATTAATAAAAGATGTCTATCATACTATAATGCTTCAAAACATAATAGTAGTATAATTAAAAAAAGAAACATAAATTAATTAGAACTAATATAATTATTTCATATTTGTCTAGCAATTTTATCTCGCTTTTGATTTATACTTCGAAGTTGTGTTGGAGTGATATTATACTCAAATTGTGGACTTACATCTTTATTTACACTTTTCCTTCCTTGCTCTTCGTTTTCAACACAATCGTCAAATAATTAATTGCTTTTTACTTGTAATCTAATATAATTATTTATAACATGACACGCAATAAAGATGTATTTTTATTTATTCATTTCATAACTTAACATGTTCAAAATTATAGGGAATCTTGCTTTTAGAACACCAAAATATCTTTCAATAACATTTCTTAATGAAGAGTGCATATAGCTAAATAATTATTGTAGGCTTTAGGGTTTTTGTCTTTCTCTATAATGTCATAAATGATACCTCTCACCTCGATTTAGTGAAAGAAATCCAAGTATATTAGAGTAACTTAATCAACCAAATATAACTTACCTTACATATCAAGTATATAATATTAACAAAAAATATTAAAAAATAATCATTATTACTATATTTATTTAAAATAAATGTATATATTATAAACGCATAGGAAATTAGTTCAAGAGCTATTTGTAGTACCTTTTTATACAACCATTACATATGTGAAACACATGTCAAATAAGAAACAACATATAATATTTTGTGTTGGATCAATTCTTTTACCCCTATATGGTATTTGTTTATTGGTTAGAACATGTGCATCAATACGTGAATCATTTGTTGCTCCTATACAATCCTAAAAAATAAAATTATACTATTAAAATAATTGTTAATCATAAAGGCATAATAAAAATAGTAATTAAGTATATGAATATACATGAAAATATAGAAAGATTTTTAAATTACGTTGAACCTCAAGAGGTATATTGGTGAAGGATGGTGAAATAATGACTCTTTTTGTAAGATGACTAAATACATATAAGACTTTGTGAAAATACTTCGAAATTACTCAGGTTGAATATTGAAAGTGCTCTACATTGACTCTAGTTGTCTCACTATGCCTTATAGTCATTAAGAGAAATGCTACTTGTTCTTCAAAGTCAAATGACTTATTGGCTTTAAGCCTCGTAAACTTTTCAACTCATCATATAAGCTTAAAAAGATTATTTTGCTCATTTTTAAGTTCTCATGAATCCTTGCAGGATTCCTATTCAAAAGTTCTAATATCCAATTATGACCTGATAAAGTAGAAGTTCTACATGGTTGTTTGTGTAAATGAAAATATTCATTTCCTTCCCCAATTAGAGAAATAATAACAACCTTCATCAACTCATCATCAAAGGCAAAAAGGTAAAATTGACCTTAAGGTTTGCCTCTATTGATAAATTAAATCTTATTGTTTCGAAGTGTTTAAATCTAACCCCAACATTTTAAACATTCATATTGAACCATAAGTTAATAAAACAAGTGACAGGACTATAATGCCATCAATTTTTAGCCACACCATTGCTCACGTGGTATAAAGTAATACTATTTTAATGTTGTAATAGGTCCCACTTTGCTTCATAAGCATCAATTGGCACTATAGGACCCATATTTTAAAAATTATTTATTAAAATTATTAATTATTAAATATATAGGCCACTTTTAAATTTAACTTAAATATAATTAACCTAACTAATTAATTATATTATTGACCAAACTAATTAAAAAAAATTACTATTTAACCGTAAAAGTTAAAAATCCCTACTAATATTCCTAATCCCTAAATCACCAATGCCTAATTCAGTTAAATTATGAAGTTCCTTATCTCACCAAGTACTCGATGTCTCCATCTTCAATGCCAAGTCTTCCCTTTCATTGCATCATCTCCCTCCTTCACAACAACTTCTCCTATAATCATCGCCCTTCACCATCATTCATTGCCTTTCACCAGTGTTTCATTTAACTCCTGAGAGAAGGTAAGTCGCTTCCTCTAACCATATGCCTATAAAGAATTGAGACCAAAAATCGAGTTTCTTAGAGTTACTAGCTTATGTTCCTTATCCCTAACATTTTCGTAAGCATGTGATTGAAAAGCATCAAATTTTCAATTATAAATCATAATTTGTCACTATCTTTCATGTTTGATCATATTTGTAGCTATTTTATGTGTGATCCCACAAAATCTTGCAAATTTTTAATAAATTTTGTCAAAACCATTGAAAAGATATAGCAACCTACAAATAAATTCATAACAAAAGGTTTATATGATTGGACCATCTCTACGCATCTATATATATATGCTTATAAGAACATGCATGGACCATCTTTGTATTTGGTGTAAGCATATGAAGAACACCCAATATTATAAATGTTATAAACATTTATCTTTTGTTGGTTACTAGTTTTCCATTTCAATATAAAAATTGACAGTACAAGGACTAACTGTATACATATGTGGGATATAGGCTTAAAACTATTATCATATAGCAAAATTTCTAGAGATTTATATGCAAATGTCAATATCATTCAAGAATGAACAATACATATTTACTAATAAAAGCCTTATCTATAGTACAAAGTTTCTCATCACATTCTTGGAAGAAAATGGTTAATTTTGTTTTTTTTTGAACTAATGTTTTCTTTTATGAATATTTTACGTTGTGATTTTCTCTATATCTATGCATATGGAATCGTCATCATCTAATAATATAATAATAAGTTCAAATGTAGAAAATGTGGTTTGCTATTATGGGTTATAAGCCCCTCTAAGGACTTTATAGAGTGATCATAATTTTGGTTGGAGATCTTGTGGATGCCCCAATTATCCAGTTAGAATTTATTTATTATTTAACTAAAACCTTGTGTTTAAAGTTTATGTAATGAAATAAAATATTTCAAGTTGGGAGATGCAACTTTTTAAAATAGTATAATGACAATTTACCTTAAGAGTTGTTGAAGTGGTTCAAAAATTAAGGAAAGAATCATCAATGTTAAAGAAAGGGGTTGAGACAAACACAACGAAGGAGTTTGAAAAACATATGAAGAATATGAAGGAAGACATAAATTTATTGAGAAAAGAGAAACACATTTGTTGTAGTTTTGGTACTTGTTATTTTCAACTATGTTGTAGGGAAATTGTATTGAATTTCATTTATATATGAATTATGTAATGTACAACTGTATTATATAGGAATTATTTATATATGAACTATGAACTGATACTTTTTTTTTTAACTTTTCTTGCTAATATGAAGCAACAATTAATCAAGAAAAATGAACATTGCCACATGAAATAAATACACATTAAAGAATTCAGTCTATATAAATTGAAGGTAAAGTATATACATGACATTGATTTAGTTCCAAAGATTTAGCAATTCATATTGGTTAAGCAAAAAAAGATATGCCCAATATGAACAATTTGTCTATACAACATAAACATTTGTTACCATTATCATATATGTCAGTAACATATACATCTTAAAGCCAATGAGGCAAATATCAAAAAGTTAGAGGCATTGTTAATCAGTAATGTTTCCCACATTTGTACTTGATTGTGAAACTTATTCTTGTGATGATTATGCCAATGACATACTCCTAATTGCTTGGGCTTGTAACTATTGTGAAGTAATACTAGTTTGAATTGTAAATACGTTGGCTTAAATGATAACTAGAACATGTGTGGATCAAACTCTCCAAACTTTCTTTTACTGGCATGTCTAGATTTACCCTAGTAAATTGCAAGATAAGCCAGTAGAACACATTTGCTAATTATTTCAACTAAGATAAATTGATAAAAAAACTCATTCCTCATAATATTTCTTTGTTCATTGGGATGAGCATTATCAACAACTTTGTTTTCACCGATTAACCATTTTTGTGATGAAATAGATTTGTCAATCATTAAAGCCACAATTAATTGATAAAAAAACTAAACAATTATATACATGTAAGGATGCCTCTGTTATAACTTGTTAAAGAAAATAATAAACACCAATTATTGCAAGTTTTATAAACCATATTCATATGATTAAAGTAAGGTGTACACACCTGTAAAGAAGACTCAATGTTTTGGATTGAGCTATCCTTGTTGCATTTTTTGAAGTTACGACTCGAATTACCATATTTTTGACATCTATGATCTTATCCTTTTTGAGTAATTTTGCTTGGATTTTTTTAAATTTCTTTAGCTCATTTTGTTGCCTTCTTTTTGCAATTTTAGGTCTCCTGGGTGTAACTCTTTTAGCTAGAGGATGTATCACCTTTGCATCAGTTGAAGGCTAGAATATTTCAACTTTAACAAGTTGCAATATGTATTCATATAAACTTATTAACCAACCCTTCTTATAATTTGAATCTACAAATGTCTCAACCTTTTCTTTTAAATAATGGATTGCACTAATCGTATGTTTGTATAGGTATCCATATAGGTCCCATGCACTACAACTACATGTTTATTATCTACTGATAGGTGTAGATTATAATATGTTTTTCTAGGTATTTAAGGGTGTTTTTAAGTGTTTCCTAGATGATTATCATGTGTATAGGATTAGTATTGTGTTATTGTTAGTGTTTTAATTCCTTGAGTGGTTTAGAGCAAGAATTTGACCTTAATTTTTTTTAAAGGGGTGTTTGATGTATTTGTGAGTCTATGGAAACAGGAGATTGAAGAAAAGAGAGGAATTGGATGTATGCAGCCATGTCATGATAGTGACATCTCACAATCATTAGAGGCGTGATAGGTAGAAAATTTTAGCAAATTTTAGCTTTTCTAGCTCACTAGTTTTTCTATACTTTTGACATTTCGGGGCTATTTTTAAAACCAAATTAAGTGAAAAAACCATAAAACAACCCACATTTAAAGATTAAAAAAAACAAGAAAAAGGTGTAACAACCACCAGTTTAAAAGAAGATCAAGAAGAGACATCAAGAGAGCTTCAGAGAGTTCCAGATTTTCATACCAAGACTCCAACTAGTTTTTCTTTCTTTTCCGTTTATGTCTTTCATTGTATTGGATGCTTATTTGGATTACCATGATGTTTAACATAATTATGGGTTTCTAAATCTATATTAGGGATTATTATTCTTGAATTATTTTGTTAAACTTTATTCTTGTTGAATTCAATACATATATCAATGTTTGTGATAATTGGTTTGTTTATAATTGATAATAAATTGAGAGACTGAATCAAGTCATATGTGTTAATGTAACATCCCGTTACCCATGTTACGGCTAGAATTGTGATTTATGAGAAATTTCTGAGAACTTAGGAAAATGCATGTCTTGCATGAGTTAAGTGTGATATGCACAGTTTTGCACATTTATATGACTGTACAAGCATTCATTGACATTTTTCGGGTATAATCGGATTGAGTTGTGATTATTGGAAATTGTTTAGATTTTGAATTTTATTTATATTGGAAATATTATTGATTAATGTGATTGTAATATTTTTTAATTTTGGTGAATTTTGGTGATTTTCAAAATTATGAATTTTTATGGAAAATAGGAAAAAAGAATCAAAAGAAGATTGGAGATAGTTGTATTGTAAAGATAGAATTAATGGAGTTAGTTTCAAAAGAAACTTAGTTAGAGTTAGACCTTAGGAAAAGTGACAAGTGTTAAGTTGCTTTTATAATTTTTCAGAAGTAAGTTGTAGTTATCTGAGAGTTAAAAAGGGTTGACTAAAATATCTTGAGTGTTATTTCCAGCCACCTTCTTCGAACTTCCTTTCAACACACAAAGTTTTTCATCAAAATCCTTCTGAGGGATTTCCTTGCTTTTCCTTTTCCTAAACAAATCCCACCTTGCTATTTGTCTGTTCTGCTTAAGAAAGAATCGAAGCTAGTCAGTTTTCACAGTGGAATACGTGATTTTGCTTAAAGTTTAGGGCTTGAATATTTTGGAGTTTTCAACAAGTAGGTATTGAGAAAATCTTTTAGAGTTAAGGATTTATGACATAAATTTGATGAATTCACTATCATCTGCATGAACATGGGGTTTACACGTATATATTCATGAGCACTGTGTTAATAGGATGACCTTGATGATACACACCTAAGCATAGGTGATCGTGTCTACTTCATCAAGTCTTGGTAACCAGAACATTATGACCTTGTAAGAGACAATAGGAATTGATCTTCTTAAGGTACTAAGAATGTCTGATAAGTAGTGATGGAAACAATGGATTGATAAAGGTTACATGAACAGTATAGATGAATGTAGCATGAAATCTTCTTTCGAAGAAGAATTTCATTAAATTAGGTTAAGTAGATCAGATGGTCTATTTTTAAGAATGATCAATGAAAGAATAAATCAGAAATGATATTGGAATCCAAATCCTAACGGAGACTCAAGCATAAAGATGTAGAAAATGTTACTGAGGGTGTATGCATTTGGTTTAATGTAAAGTATCCAATTACGCGAGTGGATTTATTAAGTGAGGAGATACAAATTGAATCTGAGGAATGTGTTACCAACACAAAAAGTGAAGTTTTCAAATAAATTGAAATGTGTGGAGAAACAGAAAATGACATTAGATAATATTACCTTAATTGAGGAATTAGTCACTTAAGGAATTACGAGAATCAATTATGGACATAAGGAAATTTGGGTGATATCTGTTGGAGTTAACAATACCCATATATTATTATCATATTAAAGATTAAAGTGATCCAACCAAAATTATATCAATTAGTGACTATGATCATAGATGGTATTTTGAGTGTGTTTGAAAAGTAAAGAGAACATTTTGAATATTTTCGGAATATAACACCGATGATAATAATATCATTTCGAATTGGAGATTATGAAGTACATAATGAAGTTTCACATCAATGATTAGGATGAAATCCAATGCGTCATAATAAAGTGATTTCATATGCATGGAGATAGTTAAAGTCTCATGAATTGAATTATTCGAAATATGAATTAGAATTTGCTGCAATAGTAATTGCTTTGAAAGCTTGGAGACATCATATATACAGAAACATTTTGGATATATATATATATATATATATATATATATATGGATATATAGATTAGTAAAGATTGAGGTAATTACTGAGTTTGAAAGGGATTGAAAGGATTGTGCAAATGAATATTTCCCAATAAAGCTAGTTTTCAATCCAATGCATTGAATAGAAAAATCAATAGTAGAGTATCACAAATTTGAATATTGAGGTTATCAAATCTAGTGCGATAAAAAGTGTAGAATGTCGAGTTGAATATGGGGCAAAATGAAGTGTTATTAATTGCATTGAAATTTAAGATCAGATTCATATGAAAATATTAGCAAAGCCCAAATTGAGGAATAAAAAAAATGAATCCAAATTTTGAGTTTGAATTGGAAAATGATATTTGGTGACTTTGAAGATTGAAGATGGATTTGCACCCTCGTGCTTATGCACGATCGTGCTTTTGGGATTTTCTCTTTTACTGAACAGTCTTGCTTCTTTTGACCATAACTTCTTCTCTAGACCTCTAAATGACTTGATTCTTAAACCATTGGATTCTTAAGACATTTTTATATCTCTACACAAAACTTTTAATTATTATGAATTGATTTGAAAAAGATTGAATGAACGAAAGTGAGAGAATCTGTTGGAATGGTATAAACTGGTGTTGTTTTACTTAATGTACTTCGTTGTTTTGATTATATCTGGACCTGTAGGATTCCAAATGAGATTATTTTTGATTTGGAGTTAACTAAAGAAATATAGCTACAAATCATATGAAACAGTCGAATTATTATTCAGTCTCTAAGATGTTCAAATTCTGGATGGAAGTTGTGCATAGTACACTATTTTTTAATATGAACAATTTGAAAATGTTTGAGGCATATTTTCCAAATTATTAAACCAAATTGAGAGATTTTGGTTTTAATAGAAACTTAAGACATTGGAGTACAAATTTCTAGAAGGAAGTGGTGCCTAATTTTTCCATTTACCTTATCAGATTTATGATGCAAATTTGACCTGTATGTGTATCGAAAGAAAAATCTAAAGTGGTCAATAAAGTTCTTGTAATTGGTTTCACATTGCTTTTTATTGGTCCAAATTATAAGTATACATGGTATTAATGAGGGCTTTGATATCTGAATAATATGTTCATAAGGATCGCAATAAAGTATCCCGAAATTGTCATTGAACATGTATTGTGCATATTTTATAGAAGTAGATGTGCATTAAGAAATACTTATACAATTGTGCAAAAGTGTGATATTTGTAAATGTGTTTTGTATTATATAGAGGAACTCATGGGACGCCAGTCGTACATTGCCGGACCATCCAGCCAATAGCATTTTGGAGCATACTGTGAGTCAACCTAGATGAATTTCCTAGGATTGAATTAATTTGAATTGTTTAAACTTCCAATATTACTGAACTGTTTGCGAATTGTTTCTGAATTCCGGACTTTAAATCCAAGGAGTTTATTAGTTGGGCATGTATTGGAAATGTTTCGATTTGATATGAATTCCTGAATGACTTTGATTCTCAACGAAAGTTGAATGCCGAACTTAGGTCCGATGAATGTGAAAACTTTGTTTGAGCATTTGTATAAGATTGTGATATATGACATACTCAGTATTTGATGCATTTCATAAAATGCATGCTTAGATAAAGGCATTGTGACTTGAGTAGCCAGTTTGAAGCGCTTCTACATAGAGCTTTGCTCTGTGATTTCTAATTCTACACGTAGAGCTATGCTCTGTGATTCTGTCCTAACTGAGCTCTGTGGGCTAGTATTTGTATAAGTTTGTGATAGGCACTCTGTCACAACAATAAGAACGAATATGAGTCTCATGCATATAACATTCATATAAGACTGAAATTCTTTGAATGATTTGCAAAGCTGAAGTGAGTGATTATATGATATGCCATGTTATGTAAATATCCAAATAATAAATGTATGTCTAGAATGAATATTTGTGCAATATATGATGTGTGTATGTGATCCGTTGAAATCATCAATGATGGTTCACTCATTGAGTTCACAAAACTCATCAAAAATTGCAATGTAGTTTTTCAGGTACGAGACAGGATACCTAGTTCCTTAGTCAGGACTTAAGGAATCTTTTGGGTAGAGAAATGACTCAGAGGTCTGTCAGCTGACACTA
>JAOTAW010000001.1:18965674-18978926 GCA_025629945.1 Erythroxylum savannarum | reverse complement strand
ATTTGGTTGAAGAACGACTCCACCTAAGTAGCTATAATTTTATTTTTGGTTGAAGAATGACTCTACCTAAGTAGCTACAATTTTATTTTGACTTGTTCTAAAAGTTGGACTCCGCTCAAGTAGCTGTTGGCACAATTCAAGTGAATATTGTTCTTTTTAATGGATTATTGTAATTTTATTGTTTCTAATTTTAAATTACTAAACTATTGCAAGAATCCGAGAAATGGGCATCACTGTCTTCTCTGTTAATAATCATCGATCGAGATAAGAACAATAACAGCACTTGGTGTGCTAGAATCAGAATAGCATTAAACTTCAAATAAGTAAGACATGACCATGACATATGAAAACATATAGGCCCTTGTAACAATTCAAGCCCGTACCTACAACCAAGAAATGGAATCTGGAAATTGGAATACAAGGAAAGCAAGTAACAAGTAAGAGGTGAGACAAAACCTATGTCAGAAATGTCAACAGAGCGAAGGGCGGGTAGAGAAATGAGCTTCCAGGGTTATTCGCTATCATAGTCACCTAAGTAAGCACATCCCATCCATACGCATAACACATATCATCCAAGGACAATTTTGTCTCTTTATCATTTAAAACAATCAAGTGTTGTTATAAATTCCAGGAGTGCTAATAGCGGCACCCCTGAGCTAGTATGATCTTGATCATAAATTTTGTCTATTTTAAGTTGATAATCATTAAACAAATCATACTAGAATTGTTTAATAACTTCCATATGCTTTTGGGTTCGATCATCATACAACGCATTATATATAAAATTAACTTCATTCATCTTGTATCTCAGTCCAACACAGATAAGACTCTAACAATTGCATAACCATATATCAATATTCATACACGCCCATGTAAGTTTGAGAAAACACCTTGTCGACGGCAATAATCGCAGAAAGTTCAATATTTCACAAAACACTGCGTGAACTTGGTGGTAGGTGGGTGGCCAAAAAACACTCGAGGTTGGGAAGCGGCAGTGGGCGGTGATGGAAAGGAGTGGCTAGATGGGTGGTGACTGCTAAGGACTAACGACATTGATGACAGTGACTGGTGAGGTAGAGAGAGAATAGGGATAGAACTAGTAGTGGGAGACGGGAGGTGATAGAGGAAGAAATAAACAAGTAAAACGACGTCTTTTTACTACTAAAATAAAATGATGTTATTTAATCTTGTGAAAAATAGAAGTGCAAAATAACTTTTTACTACTAAAATAAAATGATGTTATTTAATCTTGTGAAAAATAGAAGTGCAAAATAACTTAGTTTTGCATTCATTTATTGTTTACTGCTTAAAAAATATAATTTTACCAATATTGTTTTATTTAGCAAGTCAATTGGATCTCGAGCTTAGGCCCGACCCGAGATTTGATCAACCCACGTATTACCCATTGACACACACCAGATCAGGTCCATTTTGCCATCCTTTGTAGAAAGAAACAGGAAGAGAACCTGAGAAGAAGAGTTTTTTAAAGAATTGTTTTCTATTTTTCATTTTTAAGTCTTACATACTATAAGGAAAAACGAAAGGCGCAGGTTGAGGAGGATATTAATTTTAATTGATTTTGATTCTCTGTCTCAATTCCGACCGCCCCCGGCCCTTGGATCATTATTCGATTCGCATGTCATATTCTTCACAAAATTTCATTGTTTTCTCTTAATAAAAAATGAATTTTGTTTTGTTTTTGTTCAAAATCTTCTGAATTTGCGTTGTTGTACAAGTGCCAATATGAGCACTGAATTAGTAAAGCAGATCCAACATGTAAACGATCTCAACCGTGGGAGTAGGGGCAGGGGTTTGATACAAAAACATATATACTCATGAACCAAAAACAGTAACACTACCAAATGGGGTTGGATACCATAAGACAAGCTACACGGTATTCTGGTATAGCAGAAGAACAATCCAACCAATGCATTTAGAGCAGAACCAGTTAGTATGGCTCCCCACCCTTCCCTTCTCTTCATCACCAACACTTTCCACGCACATCCCACTGTTTGCAGCTACGCCTGAAATCATCAAGAGAACATCTGCTATGCCCTGTGGTATCCAATCAGACACTAGTAAATTCACACATCAAAGAAAATAGGGCAAGAAGAGTACTTATTTAATTCCAACTCTATCGTCTGCTAAACTAACACTTAATAAGTTGAAGTTTTAAGTCGTTGACCATGGAATCACCTAACATTACCTATTTCATCATCTATTCATCTGAGTGTAATGCATACAGGATGTGCTACACTGCTAATAAATTATAATAAAAACATATACAAGGAAATACGCAAGAAAAATCATTCTTAAGTTCCAAATACTTACAGGAGATTTCAAGAACACATGTATATTGATCAATATTCAAGAAACAGATTTGCATCATCCTCGCCTTGGGTTGTACCAATTGGAATAGTCTTAAATGGCACAGAAATGGTATAGTTAAGCTGATAATTTACAAGCATTGAGCCAAAAATGTTGAACTTAGGAGCACTACCATAAGCAGCCTGCGCATCAGAACACCTCTTAAAAACTACTCTTGCACGGTTTGTATCCATATCTACTTCTGTCTCAGATTCTTTTAAAGGTCCAAATCGCCTGAACATCTTATTCAGGTTTGTCTCTGAAGGAACAGAATCAACCACAGGAAAATGCATTACAAGTTCTGCCGGTGTTCTATCATCTATGTAGCCAACTGGTTTCTCAGTTGATAGATCGGACTTGCCATCTGAATACCGCTTCTTAGAATTGGACCGATGGATAAATTTATCTGAATGCAGGCGGCCAAGTTGGTCATCCCGTTTCCTACTTTTGCGTGACGGTTGCTCTTCAGAACCATTTTGAATAACCCGATCAGTCCAGTAAGTATCACTCAAATCCTCAAATTCAAAAGTTTCAGGAGAACCACCTACTGTGAATGCTTTTCTCCTTTTGCCACTTAATCTGTCATGATGCTCCACTATCACTGAATTCCTGAAATCAGAGAAGAAACTAATAACTATGTTCACAAAACTACACCCTTTCAAGGGATTCTGAGCTACCAAGTGAAGTTGAGATAGCAGTTCATCTAATGATGAGTATTCAGTTGACAATACTGCTGCTGTGGTCTCAGCTTCCTCATAATGCTGAGCAGAAATGTCGGATCCATCCCCCACAAGGCCATCACTGCTTCCATCCCCCTTCTGGGTGTGACACTTGAGGATAGAGGGTGACCCAGTCATTTGGCTAGCAACTCTACGGATGCAGTCACCAATTTTAAATGATGGCTTAGGCAAATTAATAGGTGTACATACTTTTGCAAGAGAAATAGTTCTCCTTCCTTCTGGTGTAACCGTGTCAGCAGGAAAAGACGTATATGTCTTGCTAGAAGACAGTGAAAATGATTTGATGTCATATTTTTTATCAGACCCAATTTCACCATCTACATAATTCCAGGAGTCGCCCATCAACTCAGACAAGTTTCTTTCCTTTTTTCTAGGATAAAGACTTTCCTTCAAATTGTGCTTACGTTTGTGATGAGAACAACTTTGACTTTGCAGAGTCCTGTCACCAGCAAAACCTTGGCCATCATCCCTACTAACAGAAGATGCATGTTCTATCACATCATCCTGAAATTCTAGTCCATCAGCAGTCTCCAACAAGTTTCCACAAGCCTGGAACTCTGGCAATTCAGTATAACCCTTTAATCGATAGAAAGCAAGCAACTGAGACTTTGCAGTTACAAGCTCCAACCTGTCGGCCTCATAAGTAGGACTTTGTCCTAACATTTCCATATACTCCAATAATTTGCAAGGTTCAAACAAATCACCACTTGTGAATTTACCCACATGGTCTGTTATACTTGACTCTTCACGGATCCCCGCATTTTCAACAGCTTGATAATGGATTTTCTCATAAGCATCCTTAGGTATGCATGAGCAAGTTAGGCTTAACTCCACCCGTCTTGCAACTTCTTCCAAAGCACTACTGACAGCATTCTCAAATACTTCTGAAGTGCTCTGCTTCTCAACGAGGGAAAAATGTGACCTAAAAGGTTTAAGCACAGATGCTTCATTCCAAGCAAATGTTCGATCACCAAAATATGCTACCAAAAAGCAGTCCTTTTTATGATACTTCATTGCTTTCTCAGAGGCATCTAGTGGATCAAATATTTGCCCAGGCCACCATGGGTGGCTCCTTACTTTACCCCAAACCAAGTCACCCACTGAAAACTCACCTTCATTGTCCAGTGAAAATTCATACCTAGCCAGATAGGTCTGTCCTATGCTTTCAGAATTTAAAGGTGCCCGTTTAACAGATCTCTCCTCAGAAGTCTTTGACTGTTCATTGCCACTATCTTCTTCATCAGTGTCCATTTCTTTCCCCTCATGTGAAGGGACCTGGTCAGCATCAACAGCAGGTTCTTCAACTGCAGTTTCTCGCACTACAACTGAAACAGTGCACAATGCATTCTCGTGTAAGCATTTTTCCCTTCCTTGCTCTACTCTAGCAGAATCACTATTCATTTCAGAACTCAGAAGCACATTGTTCTTGGTGGTGGTGGCTTCACCTCCAACAACTTGAGTTGCTTGAAATGAATTTTGTGAATCTGCAAATGCATTATAGTGATTTTCAGTGCTTCCATTGCATGTCTCAACCATTGCCTGCAGTTCTTCCATTGAAAAATAAAAATTTTCATGAAAAACATCAGTGTCCATACCTTCCATGTCAGGACATGTAATCTCTTTCTTGTCCACCAATGCAACTTTCAATTCAACAGCAGTTTGTGCATGGTGCTCGATGGAATCGGAGGGTGCATTAGCAATCCCATCCTTCTGTGTTGAGATTGAATCTCTTTCAGGACAGGGTAATGTATCCCTCAAAGTACTATTAGCTGGCTTTCCCTCATCACTGATCAAAGTACTCTCCAAGGCATCAGTAGAAGGTTCTTCAGCTTGCATATTCGAAACTGCAGTTTTTACCAACATACCCTCCTCAACAACAACACAAGCTATACGGGAATCTTCTACAATAGTTGCAGAAGTGGGAATTGCAGCTTCAATTTCAATACCCCGCCTTTCTCCACCTAATACATGAACCTCCTCTTTTTTCAATTCTTCTACTGCGTCTTCTCTAGTTCCATCTACTTCCATAGCATGCTCTAAAGGCCTACCAACCAATTCAGGCTTCTCTTCAACAACAGCTTGAGTTTTAACTACTGAGCAATCCATAGCTATTGAAGAAACTCCTCCCCCATTTTCAACACTTTGTTTTTGATCCTTATTATTTAACACCTCAAGATTTTGGGAACCAACAACATTAACTTCACAACTCTCTGCACCTTCCTTGGCCAATTCTGCTTCCTTTAGCAATGAAGATGTTTTAACCACAATTTCATCTCTGACGGGCTGCGTTTCACTATTTTCAATCTCAACCTTCTGCGAACTTTTATCATCAATATCATCACCTCCGCCAACACTATCATCAATCAATCCTCCAACCGATGCATCACCAACCAAATCACCACTTCCTTTAGATTCATCAACCCTAGAAGAGCCTCCAAGAAAATAAGCTCCCAAATTGGGCGACTTAGCTCCTGCATCTTTGATCCCGTCTCGACCCACTTCACCGAATACACCACTCCCACCATCTAAATCTTACAGCTCTCTTTTTGAACACATCTTGGTCGAGCCATCACGCTCATTCACTGCTTCCCTAATGGAATTGCTCCCACTTCCATCGTTGAATTTGCGTAAACAACCACCATCAACATAAACTTCTAAACCCATAACCCCAACCATTATATCTCCACCATTACAAGACCCTCCTTCGCTGACCTCACCATCTTCTCGTACCGACTCCTCCAATTGAACCTTAGACTGAACAACTTGGGTTTTCTCACTATCAACAACCTTAGCTACATCTTGGCTAGCATTCAGTGTCTTGGAAGATTCCGAAGCAACACTAACAGAAGAATTTGTGTCCTTGTGTTCATCCATGTTAAGGGCAAATTTGGCATATAAGTTTGAGACAATCAGCTGACTATCCTAAATGCTGCTTACAAGCAACTTGTTCATTTTTAGTGGTTTATCTTCAATCAGCTAATGAAAAAGCTGTTATCCAAATAACTTTATCAGCTATTTAACGAATCAACCAGCCAAAAATAACCAATCAGCTAAAAAAATAGCTAATTGGAGTGTAACCAAACGGAGCCATAAGCTTTGAGTACTTCCTATGGAAAAAACCAATCGAACAGTTCAGAAGCTCACTCTGACTAATAAAAGACCAGGCTCCAGTACTTAATCAGTGCACTAAGTTCCAACTTAAAGTTGACTAGCCAGTGCTGCTGATTGCTGCTGATTTATACATAAACCGATTAAAGAAGCATTCTCTAAACAACCAAAACTCACAACTGCTTTCAAACCACCTTCACCAAGCCCAGGAATTGGTACAAACGCAAGAGGCTCATTTTGAGGCCTCATCAAGATTTGACAGGGGATCTTAATTCTTAATAAGGGAACTCAAAATGAAAAAGGAACTTCTTGGTTAAAGGAAATTTAACTCTATGCATCATAATTGCAGAGGTTCTCGAATCCCATATATTCATGACGATCAATCTTCCAAATGATGTTTGATATGCCAACACCACCTACCAAACAAAGCAGATTTTTTTTAAGAATGAAGAGCTGTAAATGATTAGGAACATATGACATGGGTGGTAAATCAATTCTCACCTAGTGAAATTGCACTAACAAATATAGTGAAAGCCAGGATGAAGATGATGAGGGATGCTCTTCCAAGAATAATGATTAACCTTCTCACAACACGCTGACCAATAAAAGCAGCAATTGCAGCCACAGCCACAAAATACAGAGCTGTCAAAGCACAATTCAGTATGTAAGTTCATATAATTACACAATATATCCATCCACTCAATCCTAAATTCAAGGTTCTTTTCTTGCATAATTGGCAGCCTTCAGATTTACACTTTTAAAAGAACGAAATAACAACAGTTTGTCAGCGTTGTTGACAAATGACATACCATAAGGGACTGGAAAACGTTTTAGAAGGTAATATTCTACAACAGACATGGACGAGGAGAATGTCATCGCAAAAGTGGCTGTTGCACTTGAGACCTGCACAAAAAATCACAAAACATTGGATGCCAGACTTCTTAAATCCATATTTAATGGCATAAGAAGGTTAATTTTATCTTCAACTGGAATGTTTAAGTGGCCCTCTTCCATTCATAAGATAATAGTATCATAAGGTCTAACTAGTTTAGGGCTTTGTGAACGTGTCATATACAGGACCCTACATTGTTTACTTGTTGGATGAAGTCTACATGAATATCTACAAAATCAGGAAAAGTTACAAGAAGTTGATTATGTTTTTATGGTAAAGAAACAGTTTAAAATGTAGGCATCTATAACTTTTCATGAGTAATTAATTCACATAAAGGTTATGCAGCAAATGCTAAGACTTGAACTTGAAAACCAAAGCAGTAGTTTCTGAGACCCATATTAATTCCACTTTTGAGAAGTCTCGTTCTAACTTCTCCAAACTTCTCAGGGACCGTGAGCATTGTGTCCTCCCGTCACTAGTTTCCATTCCCCTATTCATTCTTTGAGCTACTCTGAATTGAGTCACAATTTGAACCCTGGCACAAGCTGATTCCATGCCTTAGAAATACTAAAGGGAATTAATCAAGAAATTCTAAGCTAGGGACTGATTATCATGTCACGAACTATATCACAATCTGTTTCCTTTTTGTTTCTTTTTCTTAACCAAAAATCAAACAAAATTTGACTCACTTGAGGAGGGACTCCCAACTCCAAAAATAGTGGACCCATGATGAATCCTCCACCTAGCCCAAGCAGCCCACCAACTATTCCAGATATTACGCCAAAGCTGCAATAAATAGCAAGCTGAAGAACTTTGAAATCTGTTCCCTGGTCTCCCTTGGATGCAATTACTCTCTGTCCCTTATACAGGCTTACTGCCTCATAAAGAGATACCCCAACAGAAACTGGGATCTGTCAAACATGGAATACAGCGTCAAGGAATTACCATGCAAAAAGTCAAAACTCATTCCAACACTAATCAGATATCATAACATCGCTTCTAGCTCTAAACATTCATGAATACAAACTCAAATGAGTGCATGTGACACAAATAGAACATGTGATAGAGATCATTACTGTTGGGAACATACCTGTAACAAGTTTAATACCCAATATGATGGTGAACAAGTGACTGTATGATTCTGTTGACAAATTTGACACTTACTATCAGTGGAAATGGACATGGCGTAAGTTAAGAGAAGTGGCAGAATGAATGTCAGACAAAACTGAATAGGCTAAACCTTTGCTATCTGCAGTGCAAGGAATACAACCCACACAAGAACAAGCATCCCAAGTTCTTTCCAACAAACATTTTCAAGGACACTGACCTGCAATAATCATACTAACTTTAGCTTTGAGACGCCTGCGTGGAAGACTTTAGCCAATGGAGTATATTTACCTCTGGTTCTTTATTTTCTTTTTGAGGGTCACTGCTGGGACCACTGGGAAGAGGTTTGTATTCCACTTGAGCATTCTCTGACACAATATTGAAATCGTTAAGTTTCAGAGAATGATAATCATCTTATGATCTTCTATAGTATCAAAGGAATATACAATCAACTCACCATTCGACTCTGAATGTCTAGCAGACTCCTAAAATGGATAAAAAATGAAAAGTGATTAATCTTTCTTGCCAATGGGTGTAATGCAGAAATCCAACCAGAATTGTCTCAGTTTTAAGATGCATGAAAAACAGACTACAAACGTCAATATGAGATTAGCCAAAGAATTTGAGCTCATGTCCATGTAGGAAATAATAGTGTTCATTTACATAAGTACTTGCTAAATGTAACCAGTGAAACTTTAATGAGTGTGCAACAAATGAGAAACACGACCTGAAACTCGAACATAATGGAACAATGTTTACCTGTTTCATTATTGTTTCCTTTTTCCATGTCTCAATACCTTTAAAAAATGCCTTTGTCGAGGTACCTGTAAACCATGACTCAATGGTAATTAGACAATGATGGTTGCAAGAGCAGAAGACAAGAAAGGGAACTGCAATTGAAGTATATACCTACAAAGAGTATAATAAGTAGCACTGTCACCATCCAATCTGCAAATAACACATTGAAAGCAACACCTATACTAATTCCCAGCATGAGCATGGGTTGGATAAGCAGAGCCAGATCATAGTCAATGATGGGCATGTCGAGCGTAGGATGCCTTAGCTTAAGATTACAGTAAACAGTTGATGCAGCTGCACCCGTTATCATACCTGTCAACAACAGAATAGTCAGATAAATCATGTCATCTTGTAAAAGAACATAACAATTTTCGGAAGATGAAACTACAAATTCCATATGATTTCATTGCCTCGTTTTGCCACTCCAGTGAGTACATGGTAAATAGCTTGTTCGCCAAACTGGCAGTTTACAGCATTCACTATAAAAATACGTCATAACACGATATTGAAGTCGTCAAACATAGTAATTAGTGTCTGAAAGTTTCTCATTTCTTTGCAACAAAGTGGCTAATTATATAATAAAATTAAGTCCAATTTGTAACTGCACTTAGAGAAGAACACTACAGCTCGACAAATTGCATCAAGCTCCCATTAGGATTTAAAATCAATGCTATTTTTATCAGGTAACACACAATATTAAAAATAATGAGGTAGGAACGGAGTCAAGTCAGTGAAACAGTTGTCTCCTTCAAGAAGCCTTTTCTATCTTAGAGAGGTTGACTGGTTAGTAATTTTTTTCTGTGATCGTGATTTACTCTGCAAACCACTCAAAATGCAGTAGCAATTCTAAAATATTTTTACAGCCACCATCGTTTCCTTATACCTTCCTGCATATCCAACGATTGAATCAATGAATTCTTTTCCCTTTTCCTTTTCCTATTCATTATCTATCAGCTTATGGACAGAAAAAAAGGAACCTCTAGCATAAAGATACAACAGTATCTTACATTTAGAAACAGCAGTTGCGGACTTAGGATCAAACCCAATAATTAAGCTGAGCATGGGAACAAAAATGCCACCTCCACCAACTCCGCCGACACTCCCAAAAGCTCCTCCAAAGAATCCAACGAAAGTACCCAACACAATTCGCCAATCAAATTTCATGTCCTGTATACATAATGCAAATAGAGCACGCACCCATCACAATTCGCCAACCAAATTTCATGTCCTTTATGCATAATGCAAATAGAGCATGCAAAGCTACATCAACTCTAAGAGAAAAAAAAAAAAAAAAGCAAGAAAAACATTGACCACGCCTTATAAGAGAAAAAGGACCGTTAAAATACAAACTTTCCACTAATAAAGCCAAGTGGATTATTTGACCCCTTTTCAAATACATCCACAAAATACTCATCATCCCAAACGTTAATAACCTTTTCCACCCTCTCCCAACCCACAACTAACAACTAAAGTTGATATGACCAAAGAGATTTCAATAGTTGAATTCAAAGAGAGAAGTGATAGGGGGAAAAAAAAAAAACTTTACCGGCCAAACGTGTTCATAACTCGTCCTATCAGATTGCCATAAGAAATTTGCAGCTTTCAAGAAGTAACTAGAGAGAGTTTCCTCTGTTCCGTTCACTCCTGAAACTTCACGTCTGAATCCTCTCTCGGCCGAAACAACCAAAAAAGCTAAGAAAAAGTTGAGCAAGAATGTTGCATAGGTTCTGAAAATCCGCCGTTTGGCCCCGAAGTCACCCATCAGATTCTCAATTATCAGCAGAATTGTCCTTCCAACTTCCAAGCACCTTGGATAAGTTTCACCACGGAATCTGAAATTGCCAACCAACTGGGAAGTTCTAATCTAGCGGCAACAGATCAAAGATTTGTCCTTTTTCGTTTCTTACCACGTCCAAAAGGTAGAAGAAGAACAAAAGCAGATCAGTGTTTCATAGCAAGCAAGAACAAAGACAAGTGTGTGCTTGCTTTCACGATAACGACGTGAAAAGAAAGAATGCAAATTCAAGTAAAACGAAGGACAGAAAGCGCAAAACAAAAGAGGGTATTATACTATTATGATTGAAAGTGTAGAGAATGGCAAGTGATGATTCGTTGGTTACTCGGGACAAGCGGATCCTTAAATAAGGAAAAGGTTGCGACCTAGAAAGTTTTTTGGAAAAAAAAGAAAAAGAAAAGGGTTTGTTAGGAGTTAGGGCATAGGACAAGGTTTGAGGAATGACCAAAGGAACCTTCAAACATTATCCGGAGTCGAGGTGTGATCATGGAAGCCCACAGGCGTTCATGCTAAGGTTTTTTTTACTCTGCTATTAGAGAAAAGATTTCACACGTCTCATGTAATGTTATAAAGTTTTTTGTTTTATTGCAATTATTTCAGTGGACATATTTGACAACTTGAGAAATATTGTCTTCTTCTTCTTTACAAAAAAAAAACAGATTCACCAACCAAATTTAGAAAGTCATTTAATCTATTCATCAAAATTCAAAAGTAGTAGCTTGACTTAACCCCGTAAACTCCAGTCGTTTTCATTGTTTAACGTATGCGAAAATTAGTACAAATTCTGAACTTGGAAATGTATCAGCATTATTTAAGGAAAATAAATAGATTATAATTTATAACTGGAAAGCAGAGGCTAAACTTGCACTAGATGTAATTTCGTATTAAACAATTCATAAAAGGAATTGGACATCATCTAAACAAATTGAGGAGTATAATTATACTTCCAACATTATTTTATTGTCTTCCAATAACATAAATAATTCACTTTAAGATAAAAACTTCCTAGAATTTCTCATAAATGGGTTTAAGTCCATAATAAAATGTTTAAGTGTGACGTGAATACTCCAAAGCAATATGGCATATGATACAACGCATCTTGGAAGTTCCCGATCTTATCTATGACTGGGACCACACCTTGTGATGGACCATATACTGGATCAGAGATGATCAAGAGAATGCAATCCTGATGAAAGTAGTATTCACAACTACTATCTACATGATATGTGGTTCGGTCGAATTTTGCTGGATCGGATTGTCATTGTTTTGATCCACGATCTCGCGTGATTTCGACTATCGAACACCTGCAAAACGAACAAAGGCACGCCGGAGGTTGTTTCCCGGGAGGCCCCTCCGATGCTCAAGTTAGTATTTGGTTAGGAATTTGGCTGATGTAAATAGAGAAAAGCGAGGTTGTATTCTCGTACCTTTATTCGGTAAGAATAGTACCTTATATATATGTCGTGGATGCTAGGTTTACGTAGGTCTTCCTGTTTGCATGGGAGTCTAACTCCTGATGGGCCGAGCGGGCCGTGGTTGTTGGGCTGTCGTCATCCGGGCCTGGAGCTGGGCCTGGTAAAGCCGGTCCAGCCGACCCGACCAGAGTGTAAATAGGAGATAGAAAACCATACCCTACTTGGAAAGGAGTAACATTTATCGACGAATGAAACGTTGTGTTATGCCATCATTCTGCAAAGGACAACCATCTACTTCAATTCGTTGCACAATCGAAAGTCATGCACCAAAGATAAGTTTCGATTGTTCGATTGAGAACCTTTGTTTGTCTGTCGATTTGAGGATGATAAGTTGTTGAGAACTGTAGTTTTACTCCTTGCGAACGAAACAATTCTTTCCAAAAATTACTTGTGAAGACTGTATCTCTATCACTAACAATTATTTATGGCATAACTTTAACTCAAAAATTTGATACATAAAAATCTTACAACTTTTTCCACCGTATAAGGATTGTGTTAAGGAAGGAAATATGCATACTTGCTCATCCGATCAACAATTGAAAATATCACCGAATAACTTTTTGGTGAGTGTTAAATCAACCAAAAATAATTAACCAACTCATAATATTGACGTAGCACAGTAGAGTAAGGTCATCTCCTTAGGGAATGGTAGTTTATCTCTTTTAAACAATTAAGTTTTAAAAAGGGGGTTAGAAATTTTGTTAAAACGCAATATTAAAAATAAAAAAAAATGAATTGATTTAAAATTCAATAAAATAGACTTCTAGTTAAAGGAATTTATTGTTAGAAAATCGGGTCAGAATTCGATCCTGACCGCAACGGAACATTTACGAAACTTTTTCGCAACTTTTGATTTCTCAAAAACCAAGATCTCTTTTGTTGGGCCCCGAAATTTTTTTTTTCTTTATTTTATTTATTTATTTATTATTCTTTTGTTTATTTCTTAATTTTTGCTTTTAAATTTGTTTTA
>JAOTAW010000001.1:18954359-18965574 GCA_025629945.1 Erythroxylum savannarum | reverse complement strand
ATAATTAATAACAAATTGTATATAATTAATAATAAAGTAATAAAATTTTTATTATTTTAAAATAGAAAATATATTAAAAAATTATTTATCACAGTAGTAACTTGAACCGTAACTTTTTAATTGAACATAATTTCTCTTTTAAAATCATAACATTAAGCCTCCTGTAACAACTATTTTAATATCAGAGGTATAATAGTCATTTATTATACATTACATTCAATTCTATCCATCTTCCAATCTACATTTCACTACATTATATTATGAATCCTTTCATTCCTCCCAAATAATTTTTTACTATATTATATTCCATTCTATTATAAATTATTCTGTTATGTTTCATTCTTTTTTATTATAAATTATTCTGTTATGTTTCATTCCATTCCAATAATTAATATCCACCTAAAATGCTCCCCCCCAATACGAGCGAATACTCCACAAAAAAGTATAGTAGCTTATTTGATTGAGCTGAACCAGAGACCAAATAGGCCCAAGTAATCTTAATTGTTGGGATCAAATTTATGTACGTGATGACATCAAGGCTTACGTAAGCTTTTTTTTGTGTTTTTGCTTTGTTTCTTTTTTCTGTTCTTTTTTCTTTTAGGAGTTTCGGTCCATTCCCCAAATCCGATTTGAGTTCTCTAGTTTTACAAGTCTTCTAACCCTGTACGACCCTCCTTTGGTACAAAAGCTGTTAATCTTCACCGCCTAAAATTACGTGCATACGAGTTTTGGAGTCGATGCCCCATTATTTTCTAGTCCCTTGACAAATCATTCAGCGTCTCATTTAAAGGCCTGTGTGGAGGTGAAATCATTGGGTGCCTTTGTTTTCAAGCAATTTTATCCTTATATTTTTTAGGTGTTATTTATTTAATGAATAGATTTTTATAAAATAAAGTAGGCATAGAGTGAAGGAAAAAAAAAAAGATTCGCTTTGCTAACTTGGACGAGTTGATTAAATTATTCTTCTTTGTCCTAGAGTAGTTTAACGATAATAAAGACAGTTGCTGCCCTCTGAACCGAGGGCGGATCTAGAAATTTTTTTGAGTGAGGGAAAAGTTTTATTTTTAATGGGAGCAAAATTTTAATAGAAGTAATTTTTTTATGGGGGTAAAACTTAAAATAATAATTTTATTACATGAAATTTTTTCAGGATAACGAGGAAATTTTTTAGGGGCAAGTGGGGGCACCATTGTGGATCCGCCCTGCTCCGAACGTACAAATTACTATAACACCAATATATAATAAGTGACAACTGCTACGATTGATAGTAACTACAATTATATTTGTCAAAATTTATGTTCTCTATTTATTTATTTATATTTTAATTAAAAAATTTAAATTATTATTGATAAAAATTAATTATTTTTTCATAAATTTGTTTAATAAATTGAATTATTAAATAATATACATATATAAGTGATTTTACTTAAGAAAATTTAAGAATATGTTAAAAATAATATTTAAACTATAAAGAATAATATTTTAAAGGATTGGGTGCCTTTGTTTTCAAGCAATCTTATCCTTATATTTTTTAGGTGTTATTTATTTAATGAATAGATTTTTATAAAATAAAGTAGGCATAGAGTGAGGAAAAAAAAAGATTCGCTATGCTAACTTGGCCAAGTTGATTAAATTATTCTTCTCTGTCCTAGAGCAGTTTAACGATAATAGAGATAGTTGCTGCCCTCCAAATCGGAGGTGGATCCACAAATCTTTTTGAGTGGGGGCAAAATTTTATTTTTAATAGAAGCAAAATTTTAATAGAAGTAATTTTTTTATGAGGGAAAATCTTAAAATAATAATTTTTTTACATAAATTTTTTTCGGGGTAATGAGGAAATATTTTGGGGGCAAGAGGGGGCACCATTTTGGATCCGCCCAATGTACAAGTTACTATATCACCAATATATAATAAGTGACAATTGCTACAATTGATAGCAACTACAATTATATTTGTCAAAATTTATGTTCTCTGTTTACTCTTTTATATTTTAATTAAAAATTTTAAATTATTATTGACAAAAATTAATTATTTTTTCATAAATTTGTTTAATAAATTGAATTACTAAATAATATACATATATAAGTGATTTTACTTAAGAAAATTTAAGAATATGTTAAAAATAATATTTAAACTATGAAGAATAATATTTTAAAGGTCATTAAAAAAGAAGTTATAATAAAGTTATAGTCATTTTTATTAACTTTTTAAAATATATGGACCGAATCTAAGGAACTCTTTTCATCTTTTCTAAAATACTTAGAGACAAATTATTTTGTTGCTATAAATACTTCTTTAGCAATCATATAATGTGGTTGCTGTAAAGAAATTATGTAAATTTAGCAACCAAATTTATTAGTTGCAAATGAAAAATTTGAAATATCTGTAGTGACTACTCAATAGTTGGTTGTTAATTTGGTTGTTATTAATAATTTTCTATAGCGACTATTAAAGTTGTCTCTAAAATTGTTAAGTTTAGTCGTTATATTATTATCCATGAATTGTAAGTTTTAGTGACCATCTATAGCCACCAAATATTGATTGATTGGTAAAATATATACGTAACTTATATATTGCAACCAAATAATTTTTGGTTGCAAAATGTATATAATTAGCAATTATTTTATTATAGTTGTTGAGAATTTAGTTGCTGAAACTAAATTTTCTTGTAGTGCGCGTCTACCTTAAATTTAGAACTGCTATTTGGTTTTAAGTTTTGTTGTTATGCTAAATCTAAAATATCATACTGAAAATAAGAAGGTCAAAAGTAAGACAATTGTGTGATTGACGATAATGCATAAACAACCTAGTCAGACATGTAGAAGATTAATTTATGAAACTTAGATAACAATTAAGGGCTCATTCTAGACAATTCTTAAAGATGATATGTCAACTCTTACGATTGGAATAAAGAACCTACTTTCATACAAACATTCTATTTTTCACATTTCACAGGATGATGTTACCTATAGACATATAATTACTAATGATGATATGGAATGCTCATCAAGAAGATACG
This sequence comes from Erythroxylum savannarum, assembly GCA_025629945.1. Lineage (NCBI taxonomy): Eukaryota > Viridiplantae > Streptophyta > Magnoliopsida > Malpighiales > Erythroxylaceae > Erythroxylum > Erythroxylum savannarum. Next base: position 18,962,555 of record JAOTAW010000001.1, on the reverse strand, counting down.
TTTTATGCATAATAGATCTTTTCTTAGTATAGTATAAAATAAGGGAGGTGTTTAGGAGCAATTTTTATTATGGGTTGCCATTGCACATTGTTAGGATGATAGCAACTTATAAGTCGAAGAAAATTATGATTACTGCTAATGTTTAATAAATAATGTATTGCTATTGTTTTAAATACCCTATAATAGTGATTATGTTGGTTTTGTTCCTTCATACATATGACGATTATGTTTGTTTTGTTACTTGAAGGCATGTGTTTATGAATTTCAGCCTATTATTTCATATATATGTGGATTCAGTTGTTTGATTTTATAATCAATAATGTTTTCAAGTTGATGCATCCCAAAATCAAGTTTAACATATGAATTAAGTGTAGGTTATTGATTCAAAAATTAGTGCTATTAGGTACATGTATTAAAAAATGTACATGAGATATAAGGCAAATTAGAAAAAGGATTAAAGATATCTTAACTTCGATCTTATAAGATTTAAAATATCATATGTGTGAATTATGTTACAAAAATGTATTAATGAATATAATACGTACATACTGAAAAACATGTCTAGTCAGACGACCTTACATAGTAGCAATTCGTTCATGAATACAAGGTCTGGATGTTTTATCAATTTGGCATATTGTTTGTTACACTGCCTTACACTGCTCATTCGTAGATACCCTAATGATTGACCACATTCAATGAGAAGTTGGGCATGTACCGATTATTGTTGATTGACGAGAACCTCTCATAGATACCCTCTACATTTGCATGCTTCAAATTATATAATTTATTTAGATGAGATGAAACGATTCACTCTTATATTACTATGATTATGATTGTTTTCCGAATTAGGGCACATATATTTAGAAATTCCCATAGCATATAATGCAAGTTACATAAAAGATTGAAGATATCTTATGTTCCAATCAATTTTATGAGATTTAAAATATCATGGGCGTGAATTATATATAATAATGCATTGATGAATATAACGACGTACCTTCCAAAAACTTGTCCATTCAAATGAGCTTACATAGTAACAGTCAGTCCGTGAATATAAGGTCCAAATACTTTACCATATGGGTGTTTTATATTTGTTGCACGTTCGTGTGTTGGCCAGTCATAGATCCCCTAATCATTAACCACATTTAAGGAGAAGTTGGGTGTGTACCTATGATGATTGACAGGAACCTCTTTTAGACAACCTTTGTACTTGAGTGATATGCCTCAAATTTGCTTGGATGAAATGAACAAATAACTTTTGTATTACTATGATTATGAATGTTTGCCGAATTAGGAATTAGGAACAAATAACATATTCAGTAATTCCCATAGACTACAAAGCAAATTAGACAAAAGGATTGGAGATTTCTTAACGCCTAAGTCAGTTTTATAAGATACAAAATATCATGGGTGTGAATTATGTTATGACAAAGCATTGATGAATATAATGATGTACATTCCAAAAACACACCTAGTAAGACAACCGTACGTAACAACAATTCGTTCGTGAATACAAGGTCTAGATGCTTTACCATATGGGTGTGCTATTTGTTATATGCCTGTGTGTTGGAGATTTATGGACCCTCTAATCAATGACTATAATCAATGAGAAGTTGAGCATGTACTAATCAATGATGATTGACGGAAACCTCTCATAGAACCTTTTTGTATTTGAGTTTGGTTCAGCCGAATTCCGCTGAGGTTGTATGTCGCTGTTTTGATCCATGGTCCGTACGATTCTAGCTATGAGATACCTGTGTCGTGAGGAGATAATCAACTTATATATTAAATACTTGTTAGGTTTAGGTCATTGTATATGAGGGGAGGTTGCCACTTGCAAATGGGCCGTAGATACGTGAACCTGGGCTTGGGCCTAGAATAGCCGACCCAACCATAAGCCCCCTACTCCTCGAGTCTGATCATGGAGAAGGGTCGAAGGAGTACATAAAGATTGTGTCGCTCGTCCGTGTGACGACTCGTGATAAGGCCGGTCGATCGGGAACCGAAATGCCACGTACGATAATTCCTGCTATGACAGGAAACCGATCGAGTTTTTACACCGAGTGCTCGGTAGTTCGGGCCGGGATAGAGCGAGTGATTGACTCCTGCTAGAGCTGGGCGAACAATCGATTCGAGTTGAGAGCCGGGCGATCGATCAGTTCGCGCTGTGCCGGGGCGATCGATTGGACGTTGATACTTAATCGCAGTTCTGGGTTAGCACCGATCGGGTTTTGTCCCCTTTGGTTCAGCGAGCCGAACTACAACAGTGAACCCAGTGGGTGTCTGGGGCTCGAACTCGAGACCTCAGGGTTTTGTTGGGTCTAATTATTGCTTGGCGATTCGTATTTTCTGGGCGCCGTTCAAAATTTTTGAAACGATGCGTTTCTCTAACTGCCGCGCAGCTGTCATGTGCTGTCGTACGCTGTCAGGCCTGTCCTCTCGGCGGTCACGCCGCTTCGGGTCATTAATGACCCTAATTTTCCTCGGCTCAGATCTTACCACGTGTCTGAGCTCGGCTCGGATTCCACCACGCGTCTGATGCCGATTGGTAGTTCCGTTCAGTGGATCACTGTTATAAATATTGGAATCGGCAGGCTATAGATCTTCTTTACCTCGCATTTGATTTTCTAGTCTCTGCTCTCGTTACTCTTCGTTTCGTAGGTTGCATTCGCCGGAGTCCAACTGGTTCGCTGAAGTCTCCCGATCGATGGACCAGGAGATTAAAAAGCTTCTTGGTCAGGTCAATGCTTTAAGGGCTCAACTTTCTTCGATGGAAGAGGAGAAGCTCAGAATGATTGTGTCGAGGGATGAGCTGGAAGAAGAGTGCCGAGCTTTACAGCACAGTAATGAGGAGATGAAGATAGAAGTCCTCAATGCCAAGTCTTCAGCAAAAATGGAACAAGAGTTTCGTGTGACAGTCCTCCATGACTGTCGGGAAGCGATGACAGAGCAAATGAAAGCTGAGAGGAAGCTGTCGGAGCTAAAAGGCTCCCTTAAAGAACAGAGGGTTGAATCAAACGATGGGAAAAGCGGTCTCTCATCGATGAACGCAAGGAATTTGCTTGCGATTTGGCTCTTTCCCTCTTGAGGAACTGCCACCGCTCTTACGTCTCCGATGGGTCGGATGGTCCTTCATTCGAGGACTATGCCGAAACAGTGCTTTCCTCCGAGCTCGGCCTTTCAGTTTAGGAGATGAGGGAGACAGTTGAGAAGGATGTAGAGGCTTTACCGGATGGGCAGCTGGACCTCAGTTCAGATGAGGAAGAGGAGCGAGCTCGTGGAGGTGTCTCTCCGGTTGCCCCTCTAGACCCCGATCCCCTCTCGGTTACTTTGCCGACCTCTGAAGCTACTTCCCTTTTCGTTTGTTCTTTCAATCTTGTCGGATAGAGCTTCGAACTATCGCTGGCTTTGTATGATGGGTCACCCTCTCAGATAACACACAGTGAACTGGTACGTCCGATGCAAGTCGGTCGATCGTTCGATCCGATGCGAGCCGATCGATCTGGGTATCCAGGTCGAGCGACGTCAATGTTGGGAGATTGGTCGTTGTCGAATAATTAGTTGATTGCCGACCGATCGGTCGATTGTCGAACGATTGATCGAACGATTGGTCGTTTGTCGAACGATTAGCTGTTTGTTCATTTGTCGATCGATTGGTCGATTGTTCGTTTGTCGGTCGATCGGTCGATTGTCGACCGATTGGTACTTTTCGTTTGTCGAATGTTGTCGAGGCCCGAGCGTTGCTCGAGGGCCGAGCTATGTCGAAGGCCGTAGCCGAGCGATGTCGAGCGGTTCCAACATCCTGTGTTGGCAACCTTGTCGATGTCGATCGATTAGTCGCTTGTCGACCGATTGGTCGTTTGCCGAGTGTTGTCGAGGCCCGAGCATTGCTCGAGGGCCGAGCTATGTCGAAGGCCGTAGCCGAGGTGTTGAGGCGAGGCTGTAGCCTAACTATGTCAAGGTCGTAGCCTAACTATGTCGAGGCCGTAGCCGAAGTGTCGAGGCCATAGCCGAGCGGTGTCGAAACCGAACGAAGTGGTATTTTTCGTTTGTCGAATGTTGTCGAGGCCTGAGCGTTGCTCGAGGGCCGAGCTATGTCGAAGGCCGTAGCCGGGCTCGAGGCACTAAGCCGAGCGATGTCGAGGCACGTAGCCGAGTGATGTCGAGGCCAAAGGTCCCAAGGATCTTGTCTTGGCGACCAGGCCGAGTTATGTCGAGGCACGTAGCCGAGCGATGTCGAGGCCAAGGGTCCTAAGGATCTTGTCTTGGCGACCGGGCCGAGTTATGTCGGGGCACGTAGCCGGGCTCGAGGCATGTAGCCAAGCGATGTCGAGGCCAAGGGTCCTAAGGATCTTGTCTTGGCGACCGGGCCAAGTTATGTCGAGGCACGTAGTCGGGCGATGTCGAGGCACGTGGCCGGGTGATGTCGAAGCACGTGGTCGGGCTCGAGACACATAGCCGAGCGATGTCGAGGCCAAGGGTCCCAAGAATCTTGTCTTGGTGACCGGGCCGAGTTATGTAGAGGCATGTAGCCAGGCGATGTCGAGGCACGTGGTCGAGCGATGTCGAGGTCGATCGATGTCGAAGTCGACCGGTATTGCTGACAGAGTCGATAAGACGTTCACTTCCTAGCCCGATTTAACGAGACTTTTTCTGCCAACAAATTTGAAACCCTTCATTGACGAGGATTAGGGCGTGGGCCATTAAAAGACTTGAATGGCAAGGACAGGAAAAAAGGTACCCACAAGTTGCGTTGTACAAGAGCATAAGCGATAATAAAGTATAAAACAAATAAATGATTGAAGCAGAGCTTATCTAATGGTGAATATGGTCCTTCCCATGTCTGACTGAGCTTTCAACATAACCACCGATCTTTACGTCGCTCGACATTGGTCCTGTCGGTCGGTCGGCTTTCTCCAGCCGGACTGGTCCTTCTGTCGCTTGTGTGAGTCATCTGTTCTGCCGCTCGGCCAGCGATCGTCTGCTCTTTGTTTTGTGTTTTTCAGCACTTCCTCGAGCTGGATATACTTGTCCGCCCGATTTCTTATCTCCTGAATTGTGCGGGGCTGCTCCAGGGCCACGCTCTGCGCTTCTTGCTCTCGGTTTTGTGATTGTTGCGGTTGATCATTCGGATGTGAATTTGGTTAAGGATAGATGAGTCCCTTCCACTCAACCACACCTCTTATTAGAGGAACCGAGCAGCCACCAACTCATATTTGAAGCTTAAAAGTCTGAGAAGAAAATCAACTGAAAGTAATGTCATGCAATCCAAAGCTTGGAACTCCCATATTACAAACAACTGAGATGATTTCACACCCACTTCACCAAAGAATGAATATAAGCTTCCAAAAATAAGAGAACACCATCAAGCTATGTTTCAAATCCATTTTAATAATTTGCACAGCAGCAAAGATGGAGGAAATGAACACTAGTACAAGGATAATAATGGCAAAGGTCAATGAGTTGAGTGTACAGTTTTAATCACTTAATGCAGCATAAAAATTCCTTGCAACTAATAACCACCAGAGAGGGAAATAGACAAGTGGAAGGAGTAAAGCAGAAAGTCAAAAGACGGAAGTCCAACAACTGTGGGCCTCTAAAATTTATCAGAGTTCATACTCATATAGCCAACAATCACTCTCCTCTCATCTGATCAATATCAAAACTCAACAGCCACCACTTATGAAGCTAAACATCCAACAATGTCCCTAATTGTCCAGGAAGAAACTGCAACAGAACTGTCAAAAAATTGCAGATGGAGCAGAGATACACTCATAATATATGAATACTGCAGGAGATCGGTACGCAGTAAATTGTGAACCATTTGCTTCCGTGACAAAATAGCTATAATGACTGTCTCGTTATCAAAACAAGTAACCACATGTACCACCACCTAGCATTATGCCCGCACTTTAAATTCCGTATAACAAGACAATAAATTAAGAGCCAATACAAAACTTAATGAAGCCCTTTACTGTCACCAACACTCATCTTAACAACTATACTGTCTACACCCATAAACCGATTGCTTCCACAGATCTGATGGATGAGAATAAGGAAAGTTCTTGCCATCTCTAAATATGGTTTTCCATATCAAATAGAAGAAACCTCCATAGGCATATACGAGTTACAACACATCACCGAGCACCCACAATATTCGTAAATTAGGAATTCTGTCAAAATGAAAAAACCGATGTCTAACATAGAGAAGAACGACATCAAAAAAGCAGATAAAGAAAATCACATATTGCATCAAGAATCAACCGAAAGAGGAGACTTGTGAAACCAAATAGAGATTACGTCAATAATCAATTGAGAAAGAGATCACAAAGAAATCCGGTATGGACGCGACAGCTGCGTGATTTCAATTGTTAGTTGTTTCAGGATGCCCGTAGAATTGGCTACCGCCGCCTGACTTGTCTGAGTGGTTCTAGACGTGGTGCCCTGACGCCGGGCCCCACGGTGGGCGCCAAATGGTTCGGTTGAATTTTGCTGGATCGGATTGTCATTGTTTTGATCCACGATCTCGCGTGATTTCGACTATCGAACACCTGCAAAACAAACAAAGGCACGCCGGGGGTTGTTTCCCGAGAGGCCCCTCCGACGCTCAAGTTAGTATTTTGGTAGGGGTTTGGCTGATGTAAACAGAGAAAAGCGAGGTTGTATTCTCGTACCTTTATCCGGTAGGAATAGTACCTTATATATATGCCGTGGATGCTAGGTTTACGTAGGTCTTCCTGTTTGCATGGGAGTCTAACTCTTGATGGGACGAGCGGGTCGTGGTTGTTGGGTTGTCGTCATCCGGGCCTGGAGCTGGGCCTGGTAAAGCCGGTCCAGCCGACCCGACCAATATGGAAGCAACGGAACAACCGAGTACACAAGCAAATTGAGGAAGAGAAACTCATGGTGGCGGCTAACATTCTCAACTGGGTTCATGTTGCCCTTAATATTGCACGAAGGGTCGACCATTTGCTTACTCCTCGGATGAAAGTGAAGTTGAATTTATAAGCTGGTTTCGCTGTTGCACACTCTGCTAAATATATTCTTCTATACTGATAGGATTTCGAACCTTTAAGATGGATAGCTTAGAGCTTTAGGGATGTTGGTACCTTTTGTAAGGAGTAATCTTGTATTTAGCTAATGCTTTTGTTAATATATTTATTCATTTTACAAAAGAAATTATCCAAATCGTTCTCAATGCACAATATTAATTACCAAAATGTTCAATAGTTCCAAAAGAGGGATGTTCGTCAGATATAAAAGTATTATATATAACACAACTGTGTGTATTATTACATAAAAAATATGCATTCACACAACTTTACTCAAGTAATCTGTTGGCCTTACCTAATCTCCAATCTGTTTATCACGTATACTAGAATTATCGACAATCACTTGATCTCTTAAAAGAAATAATGTCAAGGGGGTAAGCTACCTACTCATAGTAAGGGGAGCAGATATTATCCTTGAAATCAAATAACTCAAAATATAAATATGAAGTTTAATCAAGTGATTAAAACATTAATATAATACGAAGTTACAAAACATTACTCAGTCTAATCTAAACAATTAACAAAAATCTCAAAATTTTACCAAATAATGATTAACACAAATATTAATTTATAACTTCCATTTATGTTTTATCTCATAATTAACTGAATTGGCTACCCTGCTTAACCTAATAGGTTTACATCTAATGGTCTATCGGCTTATCTCTACTCATCATAAACTCTCATCAAGTAGAAACATAATTAGATGTATAAATATCAGCACATAGTACCTCAATTTCTCAATCTTATTTGGTACTCTGGTACTACTCTAGTACCTAGCCATCAACACAGGATATCTCCAACTCTCAAGATATCCTGGTACCATTCCAATACCTAGCTATCAACACAGGATATCCTGATATCATTTCAATACCTAGCCATCAACACAGGTCATCTTCAAGACTCAAGATGCCTCAGTACCTATTCCATGAATAGATACCTAGTCATCGTTCGCTCATCTCTAAACAACCTATCAATCTATGACCATTAAATGTAGCATATCCTAGGCAAGCCATATATTCATAATTTACACCAATTATTCACAACCTATTATCGGTCAGTCTTTACTTAATAACACATTTTCGCAATTAACAAACAATATACCTCACATAAATCATAAAAGAAAAACACCTTATACTTTGTTGAT
>JAOTAW010000001.1:18920658-18931431 GCA_025629945.1 Erythroxylum savannarum | reverse complement strand
TGTGATCTGGGCTTATTCTCTTGGGCCTAATCTATTAGGCATTGAATAAATATATGTGGATATATTTATTGGGCTAGATTGAATTAAGTTGTCGGGCTTTTATTATATGAGATATAATGGGCCGAAACTTATTGGGCTTCAATGGGATTAGGGTTTCTCTATAAATAGAGAAGCTTAGGTCTCATTAGGTGTAAGAGACACAATTGTCACGAAACCCTAGCCACCATCCGAGAGGAAAATCGTGCGGCATTCGGAAAGAGTTTCAGGACGTGTTAGCACACCACAGCCGCAGCCCGGATCGTGCATACTCGTGTGGATACCGGTAGAGGGCATTCGCGTTTTGCAGTGTTTTGGAATCCGAAAAGAAGCAACCCATTCACGATAATAAGGTATTTTCGTTAATCCTTCGTGTTTTCGACTATACGTGATGTTCTTGTATGGTCTTTTCCGCAGCGTATTTTGAATACTCGGACCGTACGCGATCCAACACCACTGTGGAGGGTGAATTTGTGGCGTGCTTTGAGGCCACTATTCAAGCGTTATGGTTATGGAACTTTTTCTTAAGGCTAGGTATTGCCGACAATATAGCTAGAACGCTAAGAATTTATTGTCACATTATGCTATGTTAACGCATTGTTTTATTGTGATGAAAAATTATGTTTTAAGAAAATATTAAAGTTGAGAATTACAACATCTCTCGATTATAGTTAATTTGAGTTGAGTTAATTATATGATACTAGAAAGGAATTATGTCGTTAGATGACTTGTGACCGCCATAATCTCATCATTTCAATTCAATCAAGTTTGATGGCTTGATAGATATGGTGCACACTTGTATTGTTGGATCATCAAGTCATAGCATAGGTCAATTGGGAGATTACTAGACTAATTTAATCATAAAAATGTGACCTATAATACTTGGGTTGATTCTAATATAAGGTGGGCCCAAGGTAACGATTATTAGGCGTATAGCGAAAATTAGAGTCATTAGGGTTTTATTATAATAAATAACAACCCTTCCCTCTCCCTTCCTAATGTACGTTAATAGTTATCAAAGAAACATACATTCTAGTACCATTAAAAAAAGAATGAAGAAAAGCAAAAGGAGAGAGAGGATAAACTTCTTTGCACAGAGAAGGTGTTTGCAATTAGAAAAGGATTAAAGATCTACCATTACAGACACTTATTAAGCATGAATCAAGGTTAGTATTTCTTTTTCTCTCTTATAACATGAATCTTAATTAAATGGGTTGAATCAGTTGTGTTATAGATGATCTTGGAAGAATTCTAGACTTGAAATATTGTCAAGAATATTAAAGATTAAATTTTAAAAAAAATCACATAAAATAGACATAAAAATAGCAGCTAGAAATTTTACCTATGTTTTAAGAGATTTTTGGGTTGTTAACCTCCACAACTTCCTCCCAATTTTCTGCAAAACAAGCACGATGAGGGAACTTATGAGAAGTGTCACATGCAGGAGAAAGAATGATGTATTTAGACACACTTAGCAGTTGGAAAATGAAGAGAAAGATGAAAAAGAAGAGCTAATTTCGTTGGTGTTCTTTTCATTTTCCAGTTGCTAGCGTTTTATACATGTTTAATGGTTTATGGACTGGGTTGCTTTTATTTTGTGAGCTTTACATTAAATCTTTCTCCAAAGTTGACAAAAGCCTAAAAGGTTTCTCTTGAATTTAAAAATAATGAAAGATTAAACTTTTTATTTGAAAAATACACTCACTTCCATTGAATCATAGAAAGAATATGCTTATCTTTTAATTTTATCATTTGATAATTCAAAATTTTCCAATCTCACTCCGTCACTTTCAAAGTAGAAATGAGTCGAAATAATTCAAGTTTGATAAATTAGCCTTCTTTTTGTTTTCGTGAAAACTAACATGAAATTTACAATTTATAATAATAATAAGCAACTTAAAGATCAAAACTGACATAAATTAACATTTCTTCTAATGGATATTGTAACACATTTTAATGTTATGACATTAAATCATTTTTAAGCCCAATTATGACAGCTTTGAAATTAAAAAGCATAAAGTGTGTTCGAATGAAACCATAATTTAGGTTGTTTACACGTTTTAATCACTTAAAATTTAATATTATTTCATTGTATCATTAATAAGATTATATGTTAAAAGATTAAAAGCTAAACTTAGTGCCTTGGTCCGTCGATATTATAATTTTTAATACATGCGTCAAAAATGTTACGTCTCAATTGAGTTGAAAGCTATTAGCCCTTCACACTTCTGTACAATCAGATTAAATATAAGGAAAAGTAGGGAAAACAATAATAAACTTTTTCCTTTAGTAGTCAATAAGGTATCTTCTTTATTCCCTTTTACAACCCTAGCCCCGGTAGCTTGAAATATGATTATAACGCCACATGGTTGATAAAGAGTCATAAGGGATAAACTACACTACCAGTGAACAGTTGATTGAGCACCGTAACAAGGCGATGATAAATCAGCTGGATCAAATCACGCGAGTATGTTTTCTTTTTTCTTTTTTACCGCATGAAGTGTTTTAAGAAGGTTTTAATTATAGGAAAATATTTTTAAGCCATTTATATTTAAACTAATTTTTGCTTAAATCAAATAAGTACTTTATAAAAAGTAAAACTTTAGCCTTAAATTTTAAATGATTATATATATATAAACGATTTAAACCTATAACTTCATTTAAATCAAAAATTTCCCTTACAAATTTACCTATGCCTTAAAATTAGGTATTTTCATTTTCCATAAAATCACGTGCTCTGTGCTTGCCAGCGTGTGTATATGTACATGTATCATAATTTGAGCCGAAATCCAAGATTCTTAAGAGTGATGTCATCATCAAGTGCCATTATGACTGTTGTTTTACTGGCCAGCTAGTTTTGTCGGTGTGAACTTGTGGAAGCACGTGGAGATCGTGGAGACCTATTACGATCATGTGGGTAGTTTAACCGGCTTAGATGTCATCATCAGGTGCATTATGACGGTTGTTTTACTGACCAGCTAATTTTGTCGGTGCGAACTTGTGGAAGCACGGGGAGTTCGTGGAGACCTATTACGATCACGTGGGAACCGGCCTACTTCCTTATCCGTTTTCCTCGGCAGTGCAATGAAATCAGGTAATAACATAGCACCTGTTACTGTTACTGTTATTGGTACTCTTGAACATTTATTTATTTAATAAATAGGTTTTAAAGAATTAAATAAATAAATATTCATAAACTAACGTAAGTATACAACAATAAAAACAAATAATTTGAACCCATAAATTTGATAAGGATGTTGTTCGTATTTGATCTATACATGTCGAATCCATCTTATCAACCCAGTTGACTATGGATGAAAAGTTCTTACTACTTTATACATCAGTTATATGGGGCCATCTGTTCAAGATTCATGCCTCTTTGCTCCATATTCTTACGAGGATGGATTGAAAGGATGCCTAATAACTTGTAAATTTAGCCATTAGTTTATACTTTATATTTAACTTGATGCAGAAAAAATTAGGAACTTTTAACTCTTACCATTACTGATGTTGACACACTAAATTCTTTCAAATTCTCTAAACTCATTTTAGATGATATATGCGTGTCAGTAGATGAGATTGGGCTTATATAAAGGAAGTTTTTTTATCAAACTCGCCATATAACTCTAAAAAACGACTACCTGAACTCTTGGTAACATTACTGATGCTTTGGTGAACGTTACTAGGCTTTAGTATAACTGTTAGACCATTCTTACATTTTTTCACTTAGTCCAGCGGTCAACTTGGCGATTGTAACTAGTTACTGCTTTATAAGAAATAGAATACATGAATTACTGTGACAAGTTGTCTACTAAGTGATCATTATTTTTCATGTATCACAATGTATAATATTTCCTGTTCTTATGATAACCTTTTTTATAAGTAAACCGTGCGTTTACTTTCGGTCCAAATACATGATCTTTTTCAAACAAACAATGAGCACAGAAAATGAGAAAATCATATAAAACTGGATTTTTCTGATGTAATATATAATAAATAGTAAATCGATGAACCTAATCCATATTTACTATATGCACTAGAAGAGTTAAGATATTTAGTGATAATTTTTTGTGACTAATTATTATTTCGATATAGATATGAGATTTTTTGTGACAAAATAATTAATTGACACTATAGTTTGAATTTCTTTTAATGATTTATTTTTTTTGTCACTAATATAACGGTAATTGTGACAAATTAGTATCATTCACAATTAAATTGTCACTACTAATATATTTAGTGTCAAAATTTCTTTTATCACTAAATTCTGTCACTAAAAGTACATACATTTTGGCCCTAAAGTAATTTAGGTGGGAATAAATTGTAATTGTGACAAAGTTTATATTAGTAACTAATATTTTTATTTGTTGTGGCAAAATATAGTTTGATCACTAATATTTTTTTCTTACTGTAACGAAACAGTTTTACCGTCATACGATATTTTACTTGTTATGACGAAAACTTTTGTCAATAAAAATTCAATTAGTTAGTCTCTACTTAATATTGTCACAGCAACTGAACTATCACTATGACCATTATTATTTATAATTTTAGTGGAAAAAAAATTTGTTGTCACTTGATCATCAACTTTTTGTTACAACAATTTGTTAAACTATTTAATGTCTCCTGTGACTTATAAATTTGAGTCTCATGAAAAACACCCAAAATAATAGTTATTGGGTATGACAAACTAGATTTTAAATGGGTCAAAGACTCTTTTTCTTTCTCTTTTAATAATGAACCATTATGATGGTTAGTGAACCAATATAATGGTTGGTGATTGAGTATATAAGTTTTAGAAATAAAAACTTACGTAGAAAACCTCAATTATTCTGAACTATTGAAGAAATATATTAAAAAAAAGAAGAAGAAAAAAATCAAAAAATAAAAAAAATTATAAATACTGGTACGTAAAACTTAATTGATCCATAAATATCTTTTAATTAGTATTATTGTTATCTGCCATCAGCGATGATTGATGCTATATTTGTAATGACCTTTCTTGTCTCCAGTAAATGTCTTACTGTATATAATGGGCATAGGTTTCTGTCTTAAACTTTCGGATCAAGATGGGATTTTCAAACAAATACAACCCGAAGGCCGAAAGACTTGTTTCCTTAAAAGTTTTCATGGGACCATATTGTCAGATTTGTGGGGCTATCATTGAATAGCATTAGGTTCATAGTTATAAAGAATAAATTGTTCAGATTTCAAGTTTCTGGAAAAGCATGCTGTATGCGTGGGGCCGATCTTCAAAAGTAATTATTTTTTTATGGTTGTAGTTGTAAAGGATTTTTGTTGGGATTAATCGTGTTTTTTGTTTGAAGAAAACACATGCTTTTCCAACTACAAATTAAAAAAGTTTTCGTGGACCCACAGTAAAGGCTTTGAATTTATGTTTGCTGCAAGAACAAATTCTGGAAAAGTTAAAAGCAGTAAGAAAAGTCAAGTTTTTTTTTATGGGACCACCATTAAGACATTAGATTTGTGTTGCATTAATTGTTCGAAAGTACGGTGAGCAACCAAACGAAACGAAAACAACGTTCATGAGGAAGACGAGGAAGTTGAGCGTCACATGTCCAACAGTGAGGACACTGGCGCATCTTGCTCCTTTGGGCTTGCTCTTTGGGCCAACTAATTAATGTTTGAGCATACATTAATGGTGCGCTTGTTTGGAGTCATAATTCATAATTTATTTAATTGATAATTTAAATTAATTAATGAAGGAATCAATCAATTAATTTAGATTACTTAATTTATAATTTAAATTAATTAATGAAAGAACTAATTAATTAATTTAAATTTATATGCATAAAAGTTGTGACTATGTTTGCTATGCATAATATAATTTTTTTGTGTCATATTATGTTTTAATTGATACTTTGACCATTTATATTATGCAATGCTTGGAATTAAAATTTGCTATTATATGTTGAGTATAATACATGACATTATGATAATTTAGAATAGTTTGTTAGTCATTAAAGTGACCAAACTAACTAAATTAAATTTTGTCATATATGATAATTGTCCAATTAAATGTTTATTGCATGGAAAGCTTATTAGTCACCAAAGTGGCCTAGCTTGAAATATTAAATCATTTTATTGTGATTTATTTCAATTGTTCAATATGATATGATGCTAAAATGACATAAAGGTTGAACTGAACAATTGAGATTATTAATTATAACGCTAGGAGATCACCCAAAGGTGGACCATTGCTTATAATTAATGACATTAAAGGGACTTTATCAACATGTTTAGTGAATAAGATTGTATATCCAAAGATAACATGCATATTGACTGTAATATGATTGATTGTCCATTATAGTAAAATATATATATGCATCAGAATAGGTTACTACTATGTATTTAAATTTCACCTAAAGGAGAATTTAAATGCATAATCAAAGTTTATTAGTTAGTTTGAATCCATTTAGGATTACTCAAAGCATTAATGTGTGGACTATATGTTGTATGTGCAACATCTACTAGTTTGTTCGCCTTAGGCAATGGCTTGATCAAGTTCAACAGTCTGAACTATGGGGATTGATCCGAACAAATTCAGTTCCAACTGGGTGTAATGGATTTGGATTTGGCCATAGTTTCAGATGTGAGGCCTGCAGCCATAACTGAGACTAGTTCTGAAGCTGACAAGTCTTATTATGAGGCTTGGGAACGGTCTAACAGGCTGAGCTTGAATTTGATGCGAATGACGATCACATAAAATGTAACGCCGTCAATGCCTAAGACGGATAATGCAAAGGAGATCATGTTAAAGCTTAAGGAATACTCCCAATCAGATATAGCTGACAAGTCCATAGTAGAGACTTTAATGAGTGAGCTAACAACCAAGAAGTTTGAATGGTCACAGCCCATTCATGATCATATAACTCATATGTCAAACCTAGCTACAAATTTGAAATCTATAGGTATGGATGTGAGTGAGCCTTTTTTGATACAGTTTATAATCAACTCACTTCCTCTAGAGTTTCGCTAGTTCCAAGTGAATTATAACACTATTAAAGAGAAATGGAACCTTCAAGAAACTAAAGCCGTATTAGTTCAAGAAGTAGGGAGATTGAAGAAAATAAAGGAACACTCTGTTCATCTCACATTTCATCAAGGTGCTAGTAACAACAAGAACAAACCACAACAGAAAGGCAAAGATGAGGACAAAGCTCTCAGCAAAGTTAATGAGGGTCGAATCAAGAAAGATAAGAGGTGCCACTTCTATAAGAAGCCTGGTCACTTTCAGAAAGAT
This sequence comes from Erythroxylum savannarum, assembly GCA_025629945.1. NCBI lineage: Eukaryota > Viridiplantae > Streptophyta > Magnoliopsida > Malpighiales > Erythroxylaceae > Erythroxylum > Erythroxylum savannarum. The sequence continues at coordinate 18,924,131 of JAOTAW010000001.1, read as the reverse complement.
TGCCCTAAAAGAAAGGTTTAGTTCGAAAAAAGGTACAAACTATGTCTCAGTATGTTTTGAATCAAATCTTATTAAAGTACCTAAGAATACCTGGTGGTTAGATTCTGGTGCAACTATTCATGTGTCACATTTTAAACAGGGATTCCTTTCAATCCAGACCATAAACGGAACTAAAACGTTTTTGTATATGGGGAACATAATGAAGGCACGGATAGAGGGCATTGAGACGTACAGATTGATATTGGACACTAGGTGTTACCTAGATCTAGAAAAGTGTCTTTATGTTCCTGAATGTGCTAGAAATTTAGTTTTTGTTGCAAAATTGGATGATGTAGGATTTTAATTTAAGATTGCAAACGATGCTTTTTCATTGTATAAACATAAGTACTATTATGGTTCTGGTACGTTAATTGATTGTTTATATCATTTCAATCTTGATGTTGATTTTGCTGAATCTCTGTTTCATGTTGACCATATTATAGGCAATAAACGTAGTGCACATAATGAATGTTCTGCTTTTTTGTGGCATAAAAGATTAGGTCATATATCCAAAGAAAGGATACAGAGGTTAGTGAAAAATGAAATCTTGCCTCCATTGGATTTTTTTTGAGTAGGATATATGTGTGGATTGCATTAAAGGAAAGCAAACCAAACATATATCAAAGCATCCAACCACAAGAAATAACGCATTACTTGAATTAATACACACTGACATCTGTGGTCCTTTCGACGTTCCTTCTTAGGGTGGCAAAAAATATTTCATTATATTTATTGGTGACTTCTCACGATATGATTATATTTATCTGCTACATGAGAAGTCTCAGTCTGTGGACATCCTAGAGATGTTCGTTAATGAGATAGAAAGGCAGTTAGATAGAAAAGTAAAAATAGTGAGGTCTAATAGAGGTGGTGAATATTATGAAAAAATTGATGGAAGTGGACAATGTTCACGTCCATTTGCAAAGTTTCTTGCAAGTCAAGGCATATGTGCGCAATACACAATGCCTGGTACACCATAACAAAATGTTGTAACCGAAAGGCGAAATCATACTCTTATAGATATGGTTAGAAGTATGTTAAGTTATGGTTCTGTACCGTTATCATTGTGTATGCATACATTAAAGACCGTTGTGTATCTGCTTAATAAGATTCCTAGTAAGGCAGTTCCTAAGACACCTTATAAACTGTGGACAGGAAGGAAACTATTTTACGACACTTTCACATTTAGGGTTGTCTGGTAGAAGTAAGGTTGTATAATCCACATGAAAAGAAGCTTGATGCAAGAACTATTAGTGGTTTTTTCATTGGCTATCCTGAAAAATCAAAGGGGTACAGATTTTATTGTCTTAACCATAGTACAAGAATTGTTGAGTCTCGTAATGCTCGATTAATTGAAAATGGTCAAATCAGTGGGCGTGGAGAACCATGAAAAGTGGATATTCACGAGAATCGAGTAGAAACTACTTCAAGTTAAGTAGACACTACCACATCAGACGTGATCCCACCGGTTGTTATTCCTCTTGTTGCATCACGGATACGCAACATACCGGAACAACAAATTAATGTTCCAATTCCACAAGTTGAACATATTAGTGACGAACCAGTTAATGGTGATCAAGTTACAAATGATTAAGGAATGTCATAAGATGTAGCATTACGAAGGTCTGTAAGGTAAAGAAAACCAACTATTTCAAGTGACTATGAAATTTACTAACTTGAACATGAATGTGACTTGAGCATTAATAAAGATCCAGGCTTGTTCAAACAAGCCATGGAATGTAACAATTCTAAAAAATGGCTCAATGCTATGAAAGAAGAGTTAAAATCAATGGATGACAACAAAGTCTAGTAATTAGTTAAGTTGTCGGAAGGTGCAAAGCAAGTGGGCTGCAAATGGGTCTTTAAGACCAAACGCAACTCACAAGGCAACATTGAAAGGTATAAAGCCAGATTTGTTGCCAAAGGTTATACTAAAAAAAATGGCATTGACTATAAAGAGACATTCTCACCATTTTCAAAGAAGAACTCTTTAAGAATTGTTATAGCCCTGGTGGCTCATTATAATTTAGAGCTTCGCCAAATGGATGTAAAGACCGCCTTTATAAATGGTGACTTGGAAGAAGAAGTGTTTATGGATCAACCAAAAGGTTTTAAAACCACAGAAAAGGACAAGTTAGTGTGTAAATTAAAGAAGTCAATATATGCACTGAAACAGGCTTCCCAATAATGGTATCTTAAGTTTAATGATACCATTACGTCTTACAGTTTTATAGAAAACACTGTTGATCGGTGTATCTATATGAAGATTAGTGAGAGTAAATTCATTATATTAGTTCTATATGTTGATGATATCCTTCTTGCTGCGAATAATATGGTTTTGTTACATGATGTCAAGAATTTTCTTTCTAATAATTTCGAAATGAAAGATATGGGTCAGGCATCTTATATGATAGGAATAGAACTATTCCGTGATAGATCACAAGGATTGTTATGATTGTCTCAGAAAGGATATATTGAGAAAATATTAGAAAGATTTAAAATGGAAAAGTGCTCCACAGGGATAGTTACAATCCAGAAAGGGGACAAATTTAGTCAAATGCAATGTCCACAAAACAATTTGGAATGTAAGCAAATGGAGTCTATTCCTTATGCATCATTAGTTGGGAGCTTAATGTATGCTCAAACATGCACTCGGTCAGATATCAGTTTTACTATTGGAATACTAGGCCGATATCAAAGCAATCCTGGAATGGACCACTCAAAAGCTGCAAAGAAAGTCCTTAGATATTTACAAGGCACCAAGGACTATATGCTCACATATAGAAAATCAAAATCAACTCATCTCGAAGTGATAGGTTACACGGATTCAGACTATGCCAGTTGTGTGGACTTACAGAAATCTACATTTGGTTATATGTTCCTATTAGCTGGAGGAGCAATTTCATAGAAAAGTGGAAAGCAGTCCGTCATTGCTAATTCCACTATGGAGGTTGAATTTGTGGTGTGCTTTGAGGCCACAGTTTATGGATTGTGATTGTGAAACTTTATCTACGGTCTTGGTATTGTCGACAGTATTGCTAAACTGTTAAGGATTTATTGTGATATTTCTGCAGTTGTTTTTCTCTAAGAATGACAAATATTCAAAGGATGCCAAACACATGGATTTGAAATACTTATCTGTGAAAGAAGAAGTGCAAAAACATAAAGTGTCAATTGAGCATATTAGTACAGATCTAATGATAGCAGATCTATTAACTAAAGGTTTACCGCCCAAATATTTGTTGGCCATGTTGAACGGATGGGCATTATGGATAAGTCATTGTTAGCATAGAAGTCTAACATGTATATATACATATCATTGTCTTGCTCGAATTGTCATATCACTCATAAATTCAATTAATGTTACATTTGTTTTTGCTCACTTACTTGTTATCTAAATTATGTTGTATAAAATCATTGTTTCTGTGAGATAA
>JAOTAW010000001.1:18604302-18615138 GCA_025629945.1 Erythroxylum savannarum | reverse complement strand
TAAATATATGCGTAAATGCTCTATATAGTTAAAGAAGCTTAGAAGGAAAATTCCTTCTACTTTGCACAATATAACTAGAATTTCCCCCTTTCTAGTTTTTCCATTTCAGCTAACTTTATTTCAAATGATGATAAGCTTTTGAAAAACAAACGTATAACTTCCCAAACCTTATTTGGTAGCAACTCATGAAAAGCAATTGGAATTAGCCTTTTCATAAATACATGACAATCATGACTTTTCATCCCAAATAATGTGTACTTCCTCATGTCCACACACCTTGCCAAGTTCAAAACATAACCATCAGGAAACCTCATACTTTTTAACCATTCACACAAAATTTCCTTTTGTTTTTTTTTCCAAAGTGTAACACGCTTTTGGATATTTACTTGTGTGAATATCTTTATCTAACTCATTCCTTTTGCAAAAAGGTTTCAAATCAGCTCGTGCTTTTGCATTGTCCTTTTTCCTCCCTTCAATGTTCATTATGGTATTGAACAAATTGTCAAAAAAATTTCAATATGCATCACATCTAGATTACGATGTATCAAATTAGTTTTCTAATATGACAAATCCCAAAAATAACTTTTTATCTCCAACCAACGTTTTTACTAATGCTTCTATTAACTTCTTCAACTTCAAGTTTTGTAACTTTCAGCAACCCCAATTCATCAATCTCTTGGAATATCTCTTCACTAGCTTTATAAGAGGGAGGAGTTATTTGTACCATACTATTCTTAATGAACTATTCTTTATCACGTCTAAATGGATGATCTGGAGGAAGAAAGTTGTTGTGGTTGTCAAACCAAGATGTTTTTCCTCGTTGGGAAGATAAATGCATCATAATCATTGCCACAATAAGGGTAAGCCAATTTTCCTGTTGTGCTTCATCTAGACAACATAGCATACACAGGGAAATCACTAATAGTCCACATCAAAGTTCTTCTCAACAAATTTTTTTTTAAAGAGACACATCATATTTCTCCACAACAAATTCCTAAAGATGATGCAATTCAGAAACCAATTTATTCTTTGGATTCATCAGGAGTAATTATGATTGGCCATGATAAATATTGTTGGCCGGATTGACCAAAAGATTGGAATCCATATATCGATAATCCCAACCTAACATTTCAACTTTCGATTGCAAACTCATAATGGGTGTTATTGAAATGTTTCTATTCGAGTGCATCCGATAGATGGCTTATTATTCCATCTTCCTGTTAATGTTCATTATGTCATCTCATGTGAGATGCAGTAATATAAGAGGTATATAGCCTTTGAAGTCTCCGAGTTAGCAGGAAATAATACATCTGCTTCCAAAGTATTAATTTATGCTTCATAGTACACTTTCTTGGTTTGAACCTAGATCGACCAAAAAATTTGCACTTTCGTAATTCCACATCATCTCCCCAAAACAACATACGTCCCAAATTGTAATAATCAATTATCTCAACTGGAAAACCAAGACCCCTAATCAATTTCTTCACATTGTAAAAATTATCAACCATTTTATGAGTCAATGATTTATTATACCAAGCAAGAATTTTATCTAGACTTCGATCAGAAATATGCCCTTTAGACTTTTTGTTCAATATTCTAGCAATTGAAGATATTTAGGTCATGGTCTCACAATTTGGCCATAATTCTTAATCAACTGATTTTAGTAAGTTAAAAAACTTTTCGGCATTTGGTTTTGGTTCTTCTTCAAGATTTTCTATATTTACTTGAAAGGTATAACTGACTACATCATAAACCATGTGGGTGTAAGGATTTTCAGTTGGACCCACATTATTTGTTATAAATCCAGTTCCCCCTTCAAACCCATCTACATTTATTGACGAGTTTACTTCATTACCCCTTGAGGTGCTAAAAATTAATGGCTCTTATGTCGTGTCCATTCAAAATAAGTTGGAATAAAACCTTTTCTTAACAAATGGAGATTCACTTCATTAATAGGAAGAAAATGAATATTTTTTCACTTTTTACATGAACATCTGATTTTTGGACCATCCATATATGCAGGTTAAGAACAAGTTGTTGGATCGAAAAAATAAAGCATGCAAGATTTGGCTAAAACGATAGATTTCAAAACCTTTTTTAGAAATCAAAACACAGCGGAAGCAAGATAACCAAATCAACATCTTAAGCCATACATGATACGGTATATGGAAAATAATTATCATAAGAATAAGATGGAGATTATATTACCGACTCCTTCGCTACAGCTTTAACCCCTCGTTGTGCTATCCTATCCTCGACAATATATCCTCTCCTAAGCGATGTGTCCTCTTCTCGTTATTGTATCCTCTTCTCAATATTATATCCTCGACCAATCCGATCTACCACTTGTTCTTCTTAGACATCTTGGTTAACAAGATCTTTTAGTGGGAAAGGAGAAGAAAACTTTGGAGGAGATTTTTCTTAGAAGAAAGAAGCCAAAGATGAGACACCTCTCATCCAAATTTTAGCTAACATATACAAGAAAGGAGAGAGAGTCCAAAAATGTAAGAACACCTCTCTTACACCTTGTCAATTTCGGTTATGCATGAAAAGAAAGAAGAGAAGAGCATCCAATGCATCACTTCATTCTTTAATCAAAATAAAGAAGCCATTAAATGAGACTCTTCTCATTTGTTTTAAGATGGCTATATGAAAAGACCAATAACCTAAAATGACATGTCAATTTCAGCTTTCGTGTGAAAGAAGAAAGATCATCCATCAAATACACCTCTTTTGTAGCGCCAGCTTACCCTAGGGTACATACCGGGATGCCCGGAAGACATTCCAGTACATAACCTAAGATAATGACACGCTACATTCAATCACAACATTCACTTAACATGGCATCATCTATCTTTATTCTGTTATGAAACATTATCAAGAAAGTCACAATAATTTAAAACCAAATTTTCCTCATTTTATTTCATAAAAATCGGATATCTAAAATGTATTTTTCAACATCCATACCATATAGCACCATTGCCAAATACAAAAATATGTGCTATATGAAAAGGGAAATTACACAAAATATAGCTTATCTGTCTATATCCAGCTGACCAACCTTTAAGTCATTTCTTCTCTCTCCCAAAAGTACAAGTCCACACTGCTTGTAGTGTCCCTCAGTATCTAATATCGTCTCTCGATCCTGAAAAGTCAACGTTCCAATTTTGATGAGTTTTGCAAACTCAATGAGGCAACCATCATTGATGGTTCGCTCAATTCATGCATCACATCATTACACATAACAATTTATTCACATCTTTGCATATTCACGAAATATCACATTTCACTTTTAGAACAATTATCTTAATCATTTCATTTATGTAAAATACACATATCTAGTATAAATGCAATGTACATGAGACTCACTTGCATTTGTTATTGTCGTTGTGACCGAGTTCCCTTTTACTAGCTCATATCCCTTAGTGGATACCGAGTTATGTCAAATAATGTCCCATATCCCTTAGTGGATACCGGGTACATTCACAATCAAGTCTGAGGCTCTAATCGCAATTTAAGCTTTAAGCTCTCTTTTTTTCATTGACGACTCCGATTACAACTTTCTTTATCTTACGTACATTCATGTATTGAAATGCTTCACAAATCATATTCTCAATCACGCATATGCATGCACATTCACATTCAGATCACAATTTTCATCGGACCCAAGGTCTAACATTCAACATCATTGTTAAGTAACATTTATTCCGTCACATTCACATACAGACAACACTTCCTATACATTCTCGAATAATAACTCCTCAGACATTTTATTTTCCGGAATCAACACTCAAATCACATTCATAAAATAACTCAAAACAGAATTTAAGGAAACAAGTAATTAAGTGAGACCATTTAGGTTACTCACAGGTCGCTCCCGAAGCTAATGCCTAGAAATTCTGGCAACATCTGGAGGTTGACGTTCCGGTCTCTCCTCTATAACAAACAATATACACATATCACAAATTGGGACCATTGTAAGTATTTTATAATGCACATGTATGTATATAAAATATGTATAATGCATGTTTATGATAATCCCAGGTATTTTTTCATTACCCTCGTCACATAATCAATCCTATCTCAAATCTTACCTAAGTGTAATTTATACTTAGGTTTATACCTCAATAAAACCATTAAAATCATAATTCATAACTCATTTAATCATTTAAGATTTTCTTCCAAAAACTAACTTTCAGGTATACAATTCTTGATCATTTAGACAATGAAAATGAAGTAATTTGATAGTACTCTCGTCTAGAAAAGTGTTCTCTTATCTCTTAAGTTTCTAATGACACTAAGATCGTTCAAGTTGGTTCAGAAATCTGAAAATTATTCCCCAAACATTTTCGGACTATTCTCATTCTAAAATATTGCCTTATACTAAACTTCCACCCAGAAATTGAAAGTCTTATAGACTGAATTAAAATTCTATTTCTTATTATAATTTATATCCCTATGTCTCTAGGTTACTCCAAATTAAAAATTAGTCCATTTGGATAACTACAGAAGAAGATATTCTCAAAATACTGAAATATGTTCAGTGTAGAGAGAGAGGATTCTCGCAAAAATCTCACAAGTTCTCCGCGACGAACTTTACTTGAAAGGAATCCTAGCCAAATCCTTCAAGTTTGCCGCAATGAAGCAAGAAGTTCGCCCTGGCGAACTTTCACAGAAGCATACCTAGTTTTTGAACTTCAGGTCAGATTTTGAGACTCTTATAGATAGAATTTGAATTCGACATCTTCGTGAAAAATGTATCCATATGTCTCTAGTTTAATCCAAATTAAGAATAATCTTATTTATATAACTACAGAAAAAGTTATGGCTAAAAGACTGAAGCATACTCAATGAACATTTTCCAGTCAATCATCTTCAAACTTTCCAGATTTACACCGAACATAACTTGTACAAATCTAAATTTGATCATTAACCCAGAAACAGGGCATATTCATGTACCCATTCATTAACAATCAACTACATGTCATCTTTCATAATTTCCTATTCTTTTTCCATAACACATGTCTTTCATAAGTTCATTATTTCAAGTTAATATCCACTTTATGTACACTTCAAGTTTATCCCAACATTATCTATACGCAAATCATAACTTTTTACTCATTAAGCATATACAAAGGCAAGACATTTACTTAAACCTTGCATTACACACGTTCATCACACACAAAACACTGTTTCATGTCATTTAACCTCTAACACATCTCTAATACAATATATTAATTATTACTTGCCAAGCATCTTCGAGCATGTACAAAAGCAAGAAAATGACATCAACTTCTCATCATAAATGCTTCTTTTAACATTGCCCATAATGATTAAAGCCCTACTTACTTGATTGGCTCCAAAATCTCCAAAATCTTCAAGAATACCAAAAAATCCCTAGCTTCACCAACAACCCATGATCATCATCTTCCAAAGGTGATAGGGATGGGTTTTTTGTGAAAAATGAAAGAGAGAGCAAGGTGAAAGAGAAGCAAGTAAGAGATGAGAGAGTTAGGTTTAGTGTTGGTGGAGATTGGCAACAAAATGACATGAAGAAGAAGAGAACCAACGAAGAAGAAGAAGAAGGAGGAGATGGTCACAAAAATGAAGAAGAAGAAAGCAATGCCAAAAACACTAAGTGGTCTTCCAAAATAAATCATCGTGAGAGACAAAAGGAGGGTCTTTCAATTAAGAAAATAATGACTTATGACATAGTTTGGCAAGTGGCACTTGTCACTTGGCATACGTCCTATTCTCATAACTTTAATCCAATTTCTATTCTAATTGTCTCCCAATTTTCAATCACACTTTTCAATTAATCCTAAAGTCATTTATCAAAATTTTCATTGCCATTTCATAGTAAATTCTACTACCATTTATCAATAGTTTTTTCACTTGGCAATTTTCCTAGTCCAAAATATCCTACAATCTCCAGAAATTTCTCCAAAAATTTCAAAAATTCTAAATCAACAAATTCACTTTCCAAATCAAATTTCAACATATAAAAACCATAATTCTCAATAATATCACATTACAATTAAATTATACCGGAATGCCAATGAATGCATGTACAGTCATTTTCATGTGCAACATTTCACTATTCCCGTGTATGCATATGTCACATTATACATGAACAAGAATTGCATTTTCTAATATCTCAGTCATCTCTCATATATTCTATTCTAGCCTCAACATGGGTAATGGGATGTTACAATTCTCCCCTCCTTAAAAGAAATTTCATCCTCAAAATTCTTACCTGATTGTTCGAACAAGTGGGCATATTGTCTCCTCATATGCTCCTCCGTTTTCCACGTGGCTTCCTCAGTTCGGTGATTCCTTGAAAGGACTGTCACCAATGGAATGACTCGATTACTCAACTGCTTGATCTGAGATCCCACTATCTTGATCAGCTCCTCAATGTAGCTTAAGTTATTAGCAACCTCAATCTCTTGAGCCGGTATTACATTTGTCGGATCCGATCGGTATCTTCAGAGCATACTCACATGAAACACGTTATGTAATTGAGACATCTCATTTCGTAAAGCTAACTTATATGACAAAGGTCCTATCCTCTCATTGATCTTATAAGGATGTCTCTAGGGCTTAACTTGCTCTTTTTACTGAATCTCAATACTCCTTTCCAAGGTGACAACCTGAAAAACACTATGTCTCCTACACTATACTCCATGTCCCTTCGATGTTGATCCACATAGCTCTTCTATCTATCTTAAGCCGCTTTAATACAGCTTCGGATCAATTTAACCTTATCCACTGTGTCTTGTATCAATTCTGGGCCTTCGACCATCCTTTGTTAAGTCAAAATGACTTTATGATTAATGATTTTGATGAAAAACAAATAATAAAGCAAAATAAAGAAAGCAGACAGAAGGAAGCTAAAAGCAAAAATAGACGGAAGAAAAGTAGACAGAAGCCTAAGTGAAAAGCAGATGGAAGAAAAGTAGAAGGAAGCTTAAGTGAAAAGAAGACGGAAGCAAAAGCAGACGGAAGCTTAAGTGCAAAGTAGACGGAAGCTTAAGTGAAAAGCAGACGGAAGAAAATCAGACGCTAGACGCGAAAACGAAAAGCAGACGAAAGAATCAAGAAGACACATCAGCTTGAGTTAGTTACAGAACTCAACTGAATAAACGATTCTTGAAAGATCAAGAAGCAGTTGAAGACGAAGGCTATAAATACGAGTCGTGTCAAAGAGATTGTAATTTTTTTAGCGAAATTAAAAAAAGCTTAGCAATTCTTGAGAGATATTGTGCGAACAAACTAGAGCTATTATTTCTGTAACAAAGCTCGAAACACCTTTCAGATTGAAAGTAGTGCAGATAGCCTGAAGAGGCTAAGAGTGAAAGAATACTGTTTGTAAGAGACCTGAAGAGGCTCGGAAATAAAGAATACTTGTAAAGTTTGAGAGATAGTGAATTCTCAGAAAGACATCCGAGGACTGGACGTAGCCCATAGTTTGGGGTGAACCAGTATAAAATTGCTGTGTCGAAATCTCTCAACTCTTAATCTCTCTCTTAACTCTTAACTTTAGATTTTATTGTTGTTATATAAGATTTCGAAAATACTTTACTACTTTGTTTTTCAATAGTTTTGTGAAAATAACGAAGTTCTTTAAACGAACGAATTTTCTAAAAGGGGATTAACAAAAAGAATACACAATTCATCCCCCCCTTCTTGTGCATTTGTATCTCATTATTAAGCATTGTATTGATGTGTGATTCACTTCAGGCAATATGTCTTTCAAAGAGATTACAATAGAAAATGAATGGCAACCTGAAAAGGCAGCTCAGAAATAAGAATGACATCCAATTGATCGCATGTTTAAAACTGGGTTCCAAGCTGAATTGGAAAAGGACAATAATTCTCTACCTTCTAGTGGACTCCAACTGAAGGACAATGACCAGAAGGCAAGCCCTGCCAAGGCCCAAGCTAGTCCTGAGGTGATGAAGGTGGATGGTACCCTAATTGAGCAGAGTCCAGGCAAGGAAGTGCAGCAGCAATAGGATGGCCCTTCAGTCAACCTTGAAGATGCTGCCTATCCTGATATGTGTGAATCAGGTAACTCTATTGCTTCTCCTAACTCTAGTGTGGTTCCTAATATTTCTATTGAAGCTCAGAGCTCGGGTATAATGGAAAGGGCAGAGGGGGATTTTACCATTAGGAGAGGTAGGAAACCTAGAAGGAAACAAAAATAATAGTGATGTCCATTTGTCTTCTGCTATGGATTTAGGGTTCTGGAACATTAGAGGTCTTAATAATAATAAAAAACAGCTAGTTGTGAAATCTTTCCTTAAGATGTTTTCTGTTTCTTTTGTGTGTCTGATAGAATCTAGGATTAAATCTCTTCCCCTTTTGAATATTATTTGCTCTTCTATATTCCCTTGTTGACTTTTTTGTAGTAACCTAGGCCACGCTTCTTGTGGCAAGTTAGTGGTACTTTGGAATCCTGACCGTTATGTTTACACTCCTATTATTACCACTGACCAATTGATTCTTTTGGAAGTGTCACCTGTGAATTTTGATTCTGTTTTCTTTGTTACTTGTGTTTATGGCTCTAACAACCTCAATCATAGGAAACGCCTTCGGGATATAATTTCTAACATCAAACTCTCTGTTGGAAACCAACCTTGGTTATTAGTAGGTGATTTTAACACAATTCTGTTCCCTCATGAGGCAAATCCTCTTAGCTCCTCTGCTATTAGTGGCATGAGAGATTTGAGGAAATGTGTAGAGGACTGTGGAGTGCTTGACTTTAACTCTTGTGAGCCAACTTTCACATGGTCCAACAAGCAACCTGGTGATCTCCATATAGCAAGGAAACTAGATAGAGCTCTGATTAACTCGAAGTGGAGCTCTCAATTTCCAGATCCTTTGGAGAGATCCTTAACCCTAATATTTCTAATCACTCTCCTATAGTGTTTAGGACTTCTACTGTCCTACAGAGGAGACATTCTCCTTTCCGATTTTCCAACTTCTTAGTCTCTCGACCTAACTTCCTTCAAACCATATAAGAGGCTTGGAACTCTCAAATTCGAGGGACTCCTTTGTTTTATGTTGTGATAAAACTCAAACTTATCAAAGCTGCCCTCAAATCCCTAAATTCGGTCCAGGTAGGTGATTTACTTCAAAGAGTTGAGACTTGTCAAGCCAAATTGAATTCCATCCAAGATCATATGAGGCTTTTGCCTAATCTGACCCATCTTGTTTTTGAAGATCATAAGGCTATGACCAACCTGTTTAATGTCTTAAATGACCAAGAATCCTTCTACAAACAAACTTCCCGCATTAAATGGCTTATGGAGGGGGATCGAAACACTAAGTTTTTTCACAATTCCATCTTGTCCCATATAAACAGAAACACAATCCACTCTCTTCTAGTAAGCAATGGCCAAAGGATCACTGCCCTAGAAGCAATTCAAAAAACCTTTCTGAAATTTTTCCAAAACTCTCTCGGTAAAAAGAAAGACCTAGCTCATGCTAAGGATTAAGTGACTCCTCTATTTCCTCACCCTCTTCCTAGGCACCTTAGAAATACTCTTGTAGCTGAAGTTACTCCTCAGGAGATCAGGGAAGTCTTCTTTTCCTTCAATCCCAATAAGGCCCTCGGTTTGGATGGGTTTAATGGATTCTTTTTTAAACATACTTGGCCTATTGTGGGTAATGAGATCACTAGGGCAATTCAAGACCTCTTCCAACATGGGAAGCTCCTCAAAGAGCTTAATTCTACTTTTATCTTATTCCAAAAAGAACCAACCTTCCACTGTTTTCGATTATAGACCTATTTCTCGTTGTAACATGCTTTATAAGGTGCTCACAAAAATCTTGGCTAATAGACTCAGACAGATTTTGCCCCTCATCATTAGTCTAACCCAAAGTGCCTTCATCCCAAATCGTCGTATGGGGAACAACATCCTCTTGGATCAAGAAGTCTTAAAAAACTATCACCTTTCAAATAGCCATAAGAGATGTGCTTTCAAAATAGACTTGGAAAAAGCTTATGATTCTATTCAATGGGATTTTCTCCTCACGATCCTCCTTGCTGTAGGACTCCCTCCCATGTTTATTAAATGGATTAAAGAGTGTATAACCACTCCTTCAAACTTTATCCTCATTAATAGGTCTCCTACAATTTTTTTTTGTGGGAAATCATGTTTACGACAAGATGATCCCCTTTCTCCATACCTGCTCATTATCTGTATGGAGGTTCTTTCTCGGAGTCTGAATGATTCAATAGAAAGGGCACCTACTTTTACATTCCATTGGAGATGCAAAACTCTCAAACTTTCCCATCTTTTGTTTGCTGATGACTTGTTACTGTTTTGTCGTGCTGATTTGGCCTTAGTGAATGTCTTGCTTAGTTGCTTGAATACTTTCTCTAAATTTTCTGGCTTGGACATGAATCTTAATATGAGTCAATTCTTCTTATCTCCTGATATGAATCATTGGGCCAATCAATTGGAAACTCTTTCAGGTCTGAAAAGAGGTCAATTTCTTATGAAATACCTAGGTGTTCCTCTATTAATAGGTAGACTGACTAGGAGGGACTGTATCCCCTTGTTGGATAAAATAGACTCCAGAGTTAACAAATGGACTTATTGTTGGGTCCCGATTCTTTTCTTACTAAATAAGCATGTGTTCAGTTTATTTTTGAGTTTGAGAGAGTGATTAATTACTTTTGGTTAGAATAATTTGAGGTTTTATTGCTTAGGTAAATGGAAATTAAATGTAGGGATGAAGATTAAACTAGAGTTTTATATGGTGTTAGTAATAAGTAAAGGAATAAGATGTGTAGGGACAATTTGGGAAGTTTACTTAAATTGT
>JAOTAW010000001.1:18277270-18290489 GCA_025629945.1 Erythroxylum savannarum | reverse complement strand
CTCGTTTTAAGTTGTTGGATTGTGTATGGTACATGTAATTCGATCATGGTAATAATAAGGTGGTGGAGTTGAGAATGCTAGAGGGTGAAGGAAGTTACATTGGAATCTTTGGAATGATTTTATGCAATTTTCTCTTGATTCTGGTTGTGTCATGATCGGGTTGGTTAGGAACAATGATGTTTTTATGGTGAAGCGAAGTAGTAAACATCACGAGGCTTACGTTTTCAGGAAGTATTGGATGGATGTTTGGATTCGAATTTTTGATAACCACGGAACTTTAACATTGCTTTTGCACTATATGGGTTGATGCAATGATTGGTACTTTGTTTTAGGTGTGATATTTCTCTCATGATTGCAAATGTAAGACATCAGCTTTATCCAATGAACCGTATTCTTTCATTCCTTGAAGGAACTCTATTGTTGGCATATGCCTGTGAGAAGTGAAATGATGTGTAAGGTCAAGCAGATGTGAGACGCACGGAAAGCTTTTGTTATTTGTTATCCAGTTAATGTTTTGTATTCACGCGGGCTCTTCTTTTCTGTTGTCGGCTTTTGTAGGTAACTGCAGATGGATTCTAAATCTAAATCAGTTGTTGACATGATAGAGGCCTCTTCAGGCGTCCATTTTTCTGGGTTTCACATGGATGGCTTGGAGTCTAGAAATATTGAGAACGGGCATCCAACAACCTCCACAGATGAAAAGATGTACAAACAGCCTTTTGTCATTGGTGAGTTTCCAATGTAATCCATTTTCAAGCTAGCATTGCTTCGCCTGGTTCTTCCGAACCCTATCCACAATGAGAAAGATATAGACCCTTTGTTTTGACTGTTATGTAAACCTCTTCTATAGATATAGGTATTAATCTAACCTGCTATATATCTTTTGTAGCTTCTCTTTTTTCCTTTCCTTCTTTGCAGGGGAGTGAGAAAGATTGATAATACTGGCCAGGAAACAGGAGAAAAGACTACAATTATATTTTTTATCCATAAGAATATATGAACAAGACCATTAGTGTGGAACACCTATTTGTATTTTCTATTTTTTTTTCTCGAGCCATTCTGGACTCAATTATTTATCACACTTCATTGTTTCAAAATGTGTCACATCGAATATATTTGGATGTAGGAGTTGCCGGGGGAGCGGCTTCTGGGAAAACTACAGTCTGTGATCTAATTATTCAGCAGCTTCATGATCAACGTGTTGTACTTGTTAACCAGGTAATGATTTTAGTCTTTAACTGCATTCTGGGATGGGACACTTAATTAGTGATTGCACTGAAACATGTCTTGATGATAGGCTTTTTTATCTTTAACTGGCTAAAAGTGATGAGGAGAAATCAAAATTAACTGAAAAGTCACTTTTATCTTCTGCTGGGAAGCTCCTTCTGAAGTATTTTTGTAGTTACATGTTTCCAGCTTGGAAAAGGTCTAAGTTGACTAAGAATTTAACTCGGGTTTCGACCTTTTATTTCCCCCACATGCTTATCAGTGCATATGATGGTTTGTATACCTCGTGATCCTTAAATCCAGTTAAATGAATATTTGACATGGAATGCCATGCAGGATTCCTTTTATCACAACCTGACTGAAGAGGAACTTACTCGAGTTCATGAGTATAACTTCGACCATCCTGGTTAGTAGATTTTACTTGTGAAGGATGTTAGAAATGATGATGAGTTAACAGTTCCATAGGTAGTGCTATATACTGAAATAAGCCTCCTCTTCTCTAACTCAATTTCATTCATAAGAGAACAATTTTTTAGTAGTAAGCACCTGCTAGTTAAAATAATCTTAATAACCAAGACCATGCACTTGATTGTCTATTTACATAACGTTCAATGTAGTGCTAATTACCAGATCTTATGTCTTACTTAGTTACTTTCTCCATTATTTTTTGTGAATCATGTCATGGGCATTTGTAATTTACTTGTCAACTGAGTTGAAGGCAGATAAACAAAATAGCAAAGTAATGTATTATGAGTTGGTGGTTGTAATTATTTTCTTTCAGGTTGACATTATGGTGCTCCCTTTCTTTAATATAATATTCTCTTACTGTCAGATGCATTTGACACTGAGCAACTACTATGTGCTATGGAGCATTTGAGACATGGGCAAGCAGTGGATATCCCGTACTATGACTTTAAGAGTTACAAAATTAATGTTTTTCCTGCAAGAAGGGTACTGTTTTCTTGTGTTTACAAAACCCTTTAGTTTATACAAGCCTTCTCATACAGATTTATAATTTAGCGTTTATGGAAGAATATGTGCTGTTATCAACGGACTTTTTGGAGATATATGATTTTTGCTAATGTTATGCCTATTTGTATGAAGACTTTTATCTCAAATTGGAAGTGTCGGTCAGTTCCATTCAACTGCAACTTTTCTAGATATTTGCAATGTAAATCAAGTTATTAGTGAATCTGTAGAATCTTATCTAACTGGTGGTTGATATTGCCTTCTGTTAAATGCTATGCTTTGTTTATTATACAATCCAGCAGGAATTTGCTTGCACAATCATTTATATAACATGTACCATGCAATCAGATTATTAAGGGGCTTCAAGGCTGGGATAAAATGTGAATTTTGTAGTCATTAGTTGCTTGTGTTCTGTCGCCTTGATGATATTGTCAATTGATACAGTGAACTACTAAGACAGAAGTGATGAAGTGAATCTTCTGTAATAGATTGGACATGGTAAAAAATATGATTACTGACATTCACCCTTTTTGTTAATCATGAAAGGTGTCGTCTCTTTCTAAAGCAAGGGTTAGGATCGTCCCTTCTCTTTTGCTGAATACTCTCATCACTGAATCCACACAAAATAATCTTTTTGTAACTATGTTGAGTTTCTCTACCATTATATTTTCATACAGTAATTTCTTCTACACTCTTGTCCCTTACGTGAAATACAGGTATGGTTATTATTGATGTAAAAATATGCAGGTCAATCCTTCTGATGTGATCATTTTAGAAGGCATACTCATTTTCCATGATCCTCGCGTTCGAGAATTGATGAACATGAAGATATTTGTAGATACAGGTTAATTGGTTTTTTTTCCTGTTTAACTTATCCAATTTTGGTCCTAAATATACCTGTAAACTTTACATTTTTTGAGCCGCAGGATTGTTCCCATTGACAGTAACCTAAATGAAAGTTACTGTTGTATAATGTACCATTGACTATGAAGTGGGATTTCAAGCATTCTGTTGTCTTGGATATGAAGTGATAGCACTTGTATGGATGATAACAATTCTGTGAAGATATGAAACTTATCACGACACTTTCTAACATGATTGTTGAACCTAATAATAGCAACTTGCCTGTTTTAGTGTCTCAGGTTGTGTTAAGGTCCTAAGGTGATTTATTTTCTCTACTCAAATGCTTATATCTGCAGGACTTCAGCATCACAACCTTTAATGCCAGGATTACTTGTTTATGTAGTTTTGCTTCTTTGGGATGTTCTTTTCTTCCTTTATTTTTTCTACTCGAATGATTTCTTGTATCCATTCTGAACTAAATAATGCAAGTTTTGATTGTTACTACACTGTCTCACCAAGATAGGCAGTTATTTTATGTTGGTTCAATCTTCAGTGCAGATGCTGATGTACGTCTGGCAAGGAGAATAAGGCGCGATACTGTTGAAAAGGGTAGAGATATTGGTGCAGTACTTGATCAGGTTAATGTCCTTTCATTCAATTTAGTTGAAACATTGGTATGCATAATGTCTAATTAAGTGAACCAATAAGATATGTTATAGAGCCTCCGGGCTTTATGTCTGTGCTGTTGTAGCTTTTTTTCCCCGCCTTATTTATAAGTTGACTTAGTTTTCTTCTGCAGTACTCAAAATTTGTGAAGCCAGCTTTTGATGACTTCATACTACCAACGAAGAAGTATGCAGATATCATCATCCCTCGTGGAGGAGATAATCATGTAGCTGTTGATTTGATTGTTCAGCATATCCGCACAAAACTTGGCCAGCATGACCTTTGTAAAATATACCCTAATTTATACGTCATTCAATCAACTTTTCAGGTTTGGCTCTATAATTACTAATCCACCTAGCCTAACAGAAATTATCCATTTTACCTGTTCTTGAAAAATATATGCTAGCTGCTATTTCTTTATCTATCTGGATGTTTTGCTAAGTTTTATCCTATAACTTTCATTTCTCTATCGCAGATACGTGGTATGCATACCCTCATACGTGATTCTCAAACGATGAAACATGACTTCGTTTTCTATTCTGATCGGTTGATCCGTTTGGTGGGTCCATAAACACTTCTTTCTTCTCTTGATAACAGCGAGTTTCTTCTTAGTTTCTTTGCATGATACTGGAATCCAACAGCATTTCTTTATGCTCTTTATGACTCATAATGCCTTTTGCTATTCCTAGGTTGTTGAACATGGTTTGGGACATCTACCGTTCACAGAAAAGCAGGTGATCACTCCCACCGGTAAGATGATATCATCTGGTGCCCTGATTTTGGTTACTTCTTTAACAGTAACTGACAATTGTCGTAGTGTTGAGTTAATATGTTTACATATTGGTTTCCTGCAGTTTTTATTTTCGTTTTCATTTTTGCATTAGTTATGTTTGTTCATGCATTTGCAATGTATTGTTTGTAATGAAGGCTCTGTATACACGGGTGTGGATTTCTGTAAGAGATTATGTGGTGTCTCCGTTATTCGAAGGTACTTACATGGTCTGACATCTTGCAACATGGATTTTTTTGAATTCAGGCATATTAACGTTTATTTTACAGCGTGCATTTCCCATCTTGGTCCTATCACTGGCAGACCATGAACTTTGTGATGATAGCATGTTGCTTTATTTTGCAACTTATCCTGTAGCATTGGACCAACTACAGTGAAAATGAAGTTTCCATTAAGATGCTAAAGCAGAGAATTTTGTGACCAACTTCTTTACTTTTTCTTAATATCTTTTTAGAAATTAATAGTTGATGTTCGAATAAAATAATCATATTTCAGTGGGCGTGCTGATGAGAACATGCTTGTTTAGCTTCAGCTTAGATAGTGGAAGATCTGAATTTGAAGATATAGCCCTGCTATTTGCCAGCTGTTTTAATCATCTTCTAATCTTCTACAACTATGAAGCCTTCCCAATAAGCCAGTTAATGAATTTTTGAACTCTTATCTTCTCAGTGGTGAGAGTATGGAGAATGCTTTGCGGGCATGCTGTAAAGGCATCAAGATTGGGAAGATTCTAATTCATAGGGAAGGTGATAATGGTCAACAGGTTTGTACACTCTTTTTTCCCAAGTTGTAGCCTAAGGAACCAAAAAGAGAAAGGAGGCACCCTTTGTCCTTCGTATGGGTTGTCTATTCCAGTTTGGAGAAATGTCTATTCTCTAGTTTTAACTATTCTCTTTATGTTTCAATGTCTGACAGCTCATCTATGAAAAACTGCCACAAGACATCTCAGACAGACATGTTTTATTGTTGGATCCTATTCTCGGGACAGGTTTTGATATTTTATTGATACAAGCTGTTTTATCTTTTATTATTCATGTTGGATAATTATCTTAGATAAGTTTAGTTAGCTTAGGAGATTATCTTCTAGTAGATAAGATATACTATAGATAGGATAAGTTAGTATATACTAAAAATCCAGTAGTTTAGTAGTATTAGAATAGATTATACTCATGTATAGATTACATATAATCAGAGAAATAAAGTGGGTTTTCTTTTGATATTTTCTATACCCTCTTCTTTCACATTTGTTCATGGAAGCAGACATGGTTACTGAATTCGGGAAGAAAGGTTCGTTCCCGTGTGCAGCTTCCTTACTAAAAAAAGGATCTCAATTCCCTTCTGTCACTTCCCCTCTCCATTTACACCTTTATATTCATAAACTTTGGCTCTATAAAGGTTGTGATGTGCTTGAAATATCTGTAAATTAAATACACCATGTCTAACACTTGACCTGATGCTTGATCAAGGACTTCTTCAAGCTCTAGATGAGTCAGCAATGCTAATATATTATTCCCTTCCATTAGACATCTCCTCTAAATCGACTTGTTTCCAGGAGTGCTTTTCTGTTGATACATTCTGGCCAGTTGCTTTATATGTTTAACTACTTCATAGTGTTTTTCCTGGTGGAACGTTCAGGTCCAGGGACAGTTAAGTCTCCTTTGTAGTGGATTGCTGAGTTTTGGGCTGTCTCATTATGGTACATCTGAATTTGAATTGCTAGCTGAAGAGCTGTTAATGAGTGACTCCGTCATCAAAGTAAGCTACATAGCATGTTATTTGTAAAATCTCCATTTACAAGTGCATAGCTGAAGAGTTTTGTGTGAGATTGCTTGTTGGGGAATATTTAACTTACATGAACTATCTATATATTTGGTATGTATTCTGGATGAAAGTAACCCGAGAAGATCTACTGTTTCACTTTTTAATATTTAAACTTTCACATACATCATATTTATGTATGTATGTACATATGATCTATTTTGTGTCTTTTTTTCTTAGTCAAAGTCTTTATGAAGCCTTATATTGTATATTTAGTCACAAGCATCTGGTGAGTACGTCCTTATTCTTCTTGTATGGAATGTTTAGTTATCCATTCCTTAGGTCAACCTTTAATCTTGCTTCTTTTCTAGTCACGTAAAGCTTGTTACATGGATTCTAACTGATATACTTGCTTCACGTTTTCTTACATTGCATCTCAGGTCTATGGTGCATTACGCATGAGTGTTAAAATATTCTTAATGTGGAATTCAAAAATGCTCATAGACGGTGGTGGGGATGCAACTGTTGCAACATCTTTACTTGAGGCTAGTAATCTAATTGTTCTAAAGGTACTTTTCTCAGTATCTCTTGTTTGCTTAAGATGTTGCTTTAAAACATTCGTGTAATATCTTATTTTTGCTTGGAGTAGGAGACGTCTGTCATACATTCTAATGCCAATCTTGGTGTACATGGGCAAGGTCTCTTGAATTTGTCAGGACAAGGTGACTGGATTGAAGCTCAGCGTTTGGTTCTTTCTCTATTTTACAGCATTAATGTAAGCTGCTATATTAGAATATATTTTTGTGACCTATAGTTTAAATTCTAGTTTCTGGAAGATAGAGTGTCTTGCAAAATTGTGGCTCAATGTAGTTACAATGCTCAATGACTAATTTGTCATCTGTGCTATCGCCTGCTTT
Organism: Erythroxylum savannarum; assembly: GCA_025629945.1. Lineage (NCBI taxonomy): Eukaryota > Viridiplantae > Streptophyta > Magnoliopsida > Malpighiales > Erythroxylaceae > Erythroxylum > Erythroxylum savannarum. The sequence goes on along the minus strand of JAOTAW010000001.1, from coordinate 18,283,319 downwards.
ACTGATTTGATGTGCGAAGCTTGTACAGAATTAATACATTTCACATGTGGTTTAGTTTCGAATTTTTTTTTTCGGTGGTGGTGCAGGTGTCTAGCACTAACTAATCTCTTTAAAACTTTCGTGCCATTTTTATGTTAGGATCCAGTCCCTGTTTACGCTATTTGAAGACACTTAAAGGGCTCATAATTGACTCTTTAGTCTTGATCTTCTTATCTGTCTGACCAGACCCCAGTTTAGTGTGATTACTTACTTTTTCTTACTTTGTAAAGCAAGTATGATGTGATTACTGATTGAGGATAGCTTTATGTTCAGTCATCTTGTATTTGTTGTTGGAAGACTCGTTGGCCTACTTATCTAACTCTTTTCATGGACCCTCACTAGCTTGTAGAAAAAATTTGTTTATGCTGCTTACAGTGCTCAAGTTAAGTTAATATTTTTGACAATCAATGACACTAATAGTTAATTCCGTCTGTCCTTAAGGTTGGACCTGGATCTATTTTGCGTGGCCCTTTGGAGAATGCAACTAGTGATGCTATGTGAGTTTTAAGTTCTATCTGATTATCACTTTCTTTTACCTTTGTATTTTGTTCGATTCCTGTATTGTATTATTCCAGTACACCGAGGCTCCATTGTGAAAGTGAGGTTTGCCCTTTTGAACTACTTTATCCCCCTGAGGACTGCAATGTGAACTCATCTCTGTCTTTCACTCTTCAGGTGATGGTTGAACAGAGATCATCCTTTGCACGTTAATGAACTCAATTATTGGTGGTTTGCGTAACTGTTTTGGTTTGATTCAGATATGCAGAGTAGAGGATATCTCTGTGGAAGGACTTATACAAGGATCTGTTGTCCATTTCCACCGGGCTAGAACTATATCTGTCCTGTCTTCTGGAACAATAAGCGCAACTGGGATGGGTGTGTTCTTTTCCCTTTTATATCCTTTCTTTTTTAATTGTCAGTTGCTATACCTATTCTAATCAGTTTTATACTACTTCCGCAATACACAAGCACACACTGACATCCCCCACCAGACAAACACACACACACAGATTTGTTGAATGTAATAATGGGGATAAATTTCTGTCAGAAGTTTTGTTTTAGATGACAATGGGATTATGACAAGGCTTTTTATGTGTAGGCTGCACAGGTGGTGTGGGCAGAGGTGATGTTTTAAGCAATGGTGTTAGTGGTGGTGCTGGCCATGGTGGTAAGGGGGGGCATGGGTATTACAATGGCAGTCTTGTTGAAGGGGGCATTTCTTATGGAAGCTCAGAGTTGCCTTGTGAACTTGGTAGTGGTAGCGGTAGTGGAGATAAAAATTTGTCTGGTGTGACTGCAGGTGGTGGAATCATAGGTAATCAGTCTCTTACACCAACAAATAAAACATGCTTGCTCCTTATTTATATATCAACGAAAGAAAGTGTTGCTCATCAAACTCCGATAAACATAATATTTTAAAGATTATTTATTATCCTGTCTTGAACTTAGTGACTAGTATTACCTTTCTGTATAATATGTTATGGGTACCTGTAGACCTTTTCAGTGACATCTGGGTATGCTTGTTTTGTCATGGTTCACTCATCTTCTTACAAGTTTTAAGAAACCACCTGCTCTGTGCTGCTAAACTTGTATATATCCTATAGGTAATTTCTTATTTTAATTCTCTCCTATCTGAGTAGTGATGGGTTCGCGGGAGCATCCTTTGTCACGTTTATTGGTTCAAGGCTCAGTACAGGCTGATGGGGAAAGTTTCAAAGAAAATGGGACACAAAAAGAATTTTCTGCTATGAATGATACCAATGGAAGTCCAGGGGGTGGTTCTGGTGGAACTATACTTCTATTTTTGCACACGCTAGACATTGTTGACACTGCTGATCTTTCAACTGGTGGGGGTTATGGTGGTCCAAATGGAGGTGGTGGAGGTGGTGGAAGAATTCATTTCCACTGGTCCGACATTCCTAGTGGAGATGTATACCAGCCTATTGCAACTGTGAATGGCAATCTTCATGCATGGTAAGAATTTTGTGTAATGTGTTTGATAATGCACCTTCATTTTCTCCCGATAGTTTGATAGGCTCTCCATTTCACCAGAGGATTATGATGATATATGAGTCTGTATATTCTGCTGAGATTGCAACACTCTTCGGCAACCTTGTTATTTTGGGTTGTTGGACTGGGTCACTTTTTGGTCCTAGGTCACACAAATAGAGAACTCGCTAATGGTTTTGATAGTTCTCCGCAACATCTATCTTTTGTGATAAGGATAAAGTTTATTCCAATGCTTTTGCTGACACACCTGAAGACGACATTAGGGAACGCATCATTTCGAGTTGCTAAAAACAGCTTCATAGTATTTTCTTTGAAAACGCATTAGAAACACAAGGAGCAATAAAGTAGACTTGTTTCTAAGTTATTTCTTTTGAATACTTGATGAAATGATATATCTCCTGAATAATGAGTTGAAGTTTTAATTTGGCAATATGTTGAAAACTAATTGTCACAACTGGATGCTTCTCCATCTTCCTTGACACTTATTACTTGCTGTTATGGTTCTCTGTGTCAATGATTTTTCTGATTTCTATTTGAAAATGTTGATTCATTCTATTTAAGAATCAATAGTCAATTTGCTCTTCTTGAAATAATTTTCCTTTAGGTTTTCTTCCAACGAGAGTGAATCTTGTAGCTCATTGTAAATGTTTTCTGTTGACCCTAAACCTTGAGCCTTTTCTGATGTCTCAAAGATTGGTACAGTGGAGGATTGGGCAGAGACATGGGTGGTTCTGGAGAAAATGGAACAGTGACTGGGAAAGCTTGCCCTAAAGGGCTTTATGGAATATTTTGCGAGGTATCATAAGACTGTTGACTTTGTTGCATTCCTAAAACGTTTTATCTCTGTATTTTAAGTTGTTTTTGTGTCTCCTGTAGTTTCTTGCAAATATAAGACTTTGAACCTGTCATGTGAATGAAGGGAATTATGGCCGACAAAAACTTATACCTTACCTGATTATTTCTTTGCATGTAAGATTTTTCAACCCTAAGATTTTTCAACCCAAACACTGGGAATACTTGAGCCTGCAATATGCTCAAGAAGAATGATTGCTACATAGCTTGATATTGATTATATTTTCACAAGGAACTTGTGTTATGAGAGATGATGTGATTTGCTTTCTCATAAATTTTAAACCAATTTATCATTGTTGTTGAAAATGTTTTTGGAAAGAGTTGACTAATGATCTGAAGAGATCATTGGAATTGAAAGTTGTTGGAGTATTTACCCTCTTATACTTTTTGTGTTTCTTCAGGAATGTCCAGTTGGCACATTTAAGAACGTTACTGGATCCGATAGTTCTCTCTGCCGTTCTTGCCCCATCCATGAACTTCCCCATCGTGCTGATTATATTCCTGTTCGAGGTGCTGTCTAATACATATTTAGGTCTTGTCTGATCTTGAGACACAGTCTCAAGGACTTGTGGGAGACGTTAGTTCTGCTAATTCTTGATAGTTCTAAAAAATATGTTCTCTTTGAAATTCTGGAATTTGGGGATGGACAGAAATGGGTGACGGGTATAAACATGACAATAATACAGCCAATTTTTCATGGTTCATGTATATAGATGGTTTTGTAACCCTAGTGAAATATCAATTCAATAAGATAACTATCTATCCTTGGCCATTTGACAGGTGGTGTTACTGAAACGCCTTGTCCGTATAGATGCATTTCAGAGAGATTTCACATGCCACATTGTTATACAGCCCTTGAGGAGTTGATTTACACATTTGGTGGGCCATGGTTATTTGGTCTTCTTCTCGTTGGTCTTCTCATCCTGCTGGCCTTGGTGCTTAGTGTTGCTCGGATGAAATTTGTTGGGGTTGATGAATTACCTGGGCCAGCTCCCACTCACCATGGCTCTCAAATAGATCATTCGTTTCCTTTCTTGGAATCACTTAATGAGGTTGTTTTCAGTATTTTGTAGTGTTTCAGAAATGCTGGAATTCCAACCCCCATCTTTGAAGCCTTTCTATTCTCTTGTTTTGCATATTCTTCTTTCTTTTATATCTTGATTCATATGCCTCATTCTTTTTATCTAAAAAATGTTCAATTTGGATATGACTCTACTCATTCAGATTGACATGGTTTACTCATTTTTAGGTTCTGGAAACAAATAGGGCTGAGGAGTCTCAGAGCCATGTGCATCGTATGTACTTTATGGGCCCCAATACTTTTAGTGAACCCTGGCATCTTCCACACACTCCCCCAGAACAAATAAAAGAGATTGTGTAAGCATATCTTTTTCTTTTGTCAACTAGTTTTGTTGATGTACTAATTGAACTTCACCTGTGCGCCCTGCAGGAAAGATTATGATATTTTCTTACTTTCATTGTTTATGCTTTTGCCTCATTTGACATGCAGATATGAGGGGGCTTTCAATGCATTTGTGGATGAGATTAATGCTCTAGCTGCTTATCAATGGTGGGAAGGTGCCATATTCAGCATTCTTTGTGTTCTAGCATATCCACTTGCATGGTCATGGCAGCAATGGTGCCGAAAAATTAAATTGCAAAGACTCCGTGAATTTGTTCGGTCAGAGTATGATCATGCTTGCCTTCGCTCTTGTCGTTCACGTGCTCTTTATGAAGGGCTTAAGGTTTGTATGCCCTAAAACATTTGTCCTTTCCCTTAATCAGTGTTGGACCTAGGTTTTATCTTATCTGATTGTCAAATACAACATACTTGAACATGCCTTAGGTGAATTTTTTACTGGTCAATTTATTTTCTTTTCCTTCTTTAAATAGTCATTCCTCTTTGCACCACCAATTGTTCTCAAAAAAATGAGTTGCTGCTGGATGCTGTTTCTTAGTAGTCTATAATCATAAAATCATAGAAACTGAAAACCATAATTTGCCAATATGGAGCAGTATCTTAGTTCCTAGGGTTATTGCTTTCAGTGAGCTTTAACAGTTGATTTAACAATAACTGAACATGTGGATTACACAACTTAAATTTTCTTGTTTTAGTGATGCTATTTTTCTGGATATTGATATCTTTGTTTGAATAAATTATTTGTCCAAGATTTGTTGCTTATGTTATTTAACTTGTTGCAAATATTTGCATTTTTAAAAGTGGTTATCAGTGTTATGCTGTGATTAATCTCCGTGATAATTACACTATGAAACCCATCCTTAAAGTCCAGGACAGTGATCTCGCTGCTGTACATTCTTATCCTGATTGTATAGACTGTCTATAATCTAGCAAAGGAGAATATCTCATCATTAATTATTAGATCCTTGCCCTCTTTTATTATAGGTAGCTGCCTCTTCTGATCTAATGCTTGCATATTTGGACTTCTTTCTTGGTGGAGATGAAAAGAGGACTGACCTTCCTTCTCGACTGCATCAAAGATTTCCAATTTCTATAGTTTTTGGAGGTGATGGAAGTTATATGGCTCCTTTCTCAGTCCAAAGTGACAATATTCTCACTAGCCTAATGAGTCAGGTTTGTTTTTTCAATCCCCTAGCATAAAGGTTTACACTCCTAATGTCCGGTTCAGTAATATGGGTTTTGACTAAACTGATACCTTCTATATGTTAGCTGTGTATAGTATCTATTGTTCTTCTGGTTTTGCAGATGGTCCCTCCTACGACCTGGTACCGTACGGTGGCTGGTTTGAATGCTCAACTCCGTTTAGTTTGCCGTGGTCGACTTAGGGTGACATTTCGATCTGTCCTTAGATGGCTTGAAACTCACGCCAATGCTGCTTTAAAGGTGCATGGAGTACATGCTGATCTTGCATGGGTTCAGGCTACAGCTTGTGGCTATTGTCAGTATGGACTCTTGGTGTATGCTATCATAGAAGAAAATGAACTTACCTCAGCTGATAATGTTGATGGTGCAAAACGAAATGAACAGCATTCATGGTAATTATTTATCATATAATACAAGTTTAGTTGCAGTTCATCTTGTCAAGCTCCCTGACTCAATGAATTGTTAGTTAGGGTATGCTGGGCTGTCCTAATCTCATTGATCATTGTGTGTGCTTGAAATGATCAT
>JAOTAW010000001.1:18227228-18239192 GCA_025629945.1 Erythroxylum savannarum | reverse complement strand
AAATATTTAAAAATTATTGTTATTTCATATTAATTGTCATTATTATTTATTATTAAGATTTTTGAAAATATGGTTGATATAAACAGTAAACTAGTAAAGTATACAGTACAACTGTATAATAAACCAATATGGACTATTTTGCAATTTTTAAAAATTTTAGGGACTATTTTATAATTTTAAAAAATCTCTGAAACGATACCCGGTACTGACCGATACCGGTACAGTTTCATTCCAGAGCTCAATCCGGTACCGAGTCTGGTACGATATTCATAACTTTGACATAAAATAGTTCAAGATTTTAACCAAAAAGAAGATGTGATGATTATAGAATTGACAATTAAGAAAAAGTGAGCTCAATGGAAAGCAAGAATTGCCAAAAAAAGATTTAACAGTTAAAAAGATTAATTCTTACAAAAATTTAAAAAAAGAGAATTAAGAATTAGTGATTGAGATACATAACAAGAATTTAATTCCAAAGAAACATCTGTTTTGATATTAATGTTACATTCAAAATAGAATTTTAAATTATTCTATGAAAAAAGAAAAATATAAGAACACAAAAGTGGACTTTTAGGAAATTGGAAATGGTAAAAGATAATAAAAGATTGGAAATGGTAAAAGATAATGAACAATATTTATTTTATGTTTTTTTGGTCAAAATAAGTACCTTAAAAATTGGAAAATTGTCGAAATTGATTCCACCAAGAAGACAGGAAGTGCCTTTCTCCATAAAATATTTTGGAAGTAGAAGTTGGTATCATTTGCAATATACAGAAGCAGAGATTCAGGTTCTTCGTGTTGTTACAAAGGCAATATACAATGTCAGTGATTACCATCATTCGAGAGGGAGAGACGTGACGTGGCTAGTCCGAAAGCTGAGAGTCAGGAGAATGGAAACGACAGCGTTGCAGCAGCATTGTAAAATAAAAGGACAAGGTTTGGGTTTGGTTCTTTCAATAGAAAACAAAAACATAACCCAGAGAAACTGAACTGTGGTGTAATCGTTCATCTGTTGAAGCGGGAGATTTGATAATGGTAAGCAAAATTAATTGGTCTGAGTAGTAGTGGCTGCATAGAAAGACTTGTTTATAGTTACTTTACATGCGTGTTGCAGTTTGCAATTGCTGCAATTAACGATACAGACTCTAGAGAGCAGTGGGAGCCCTTAGCTCCCACCAAAGAAGCTCAGGTAAGTTTGTCGCTTGCGTTCTCCGTTTGTTTTTCTTCCTAAATTCAGAAGAAAGACATAAATTTCAGGAATTCCATCTCACGCAAACCTACCACGACGGCCTTCTCAAGTTACAATCCAAAGAATACCACAAAGCCCGACAACTTTTGGAGTCTGTCCTCCAGGATCCTTTGATTTCAAATGCTCAGGTATCTCTTTGTTTCCCTTTTTCTTCTTTCTTTTCAATATAATTCTAATTAGAAATTGTTGGTTTTTGTTCTTTTTCGTTACAACTTTAGGTGGATAGTAAACCTAGTGATGATCACTTGCTGCAGCTCAGGTCTGTGTCTCTCTCGTCCTGCTTTAAATCCATTTGAAAATGTTATATTTTTCTAAAGAGTTTATTTTTTTAATCAGTAGGAGCTAAGATCGTAAGCTGATTTGATCACTAGGAAGTAAAAAGTTGATAAGGGGTCATCTGGACCAAAATAATTTTTATAATTTTCTGTTTTCCACAGATTTTTGGCCCTGAAAAATCTGGCCACTGTTTTTCTTCAACAAGGTTCACTTCATTACGAGAATGCTCTGCATTGCTATCTTCAAGCTGTTGAAATTGATACAAAAGATTCTGTTGTCTGGAACCAGCTAGGAACTCTGTCATGTTCAATGGGTTTGCTAAGCATATCGCGCTGGGCATTTGAGCAGGGGCTGCTCTGTAGCCCTAATAATTGTAAGCCTAAATATTTTCTTTTCCTTCTTTTGATGTTTATCTATATATGGTCTTCCTTTGTAGTAAATCAACTATTGCTTTAATTGTTTTGACTTCCCTAGATTTTAGCTATCTTCAGGAAATGAAATTATTTCGCTTCTGTGCATGCAGGGAATTGCATGGAGAAACTATTGGAAGTTCTAATTGCCATTGGTGATGAGGTTGCATGCCTTTCTGTTGCTGAGTTGATTGTAAGGCATTGGCCCTCACATTTGCGCGCTTTGCATGTGAAAAATACTATTACAAATTCGGAACCAATACCATTTGCTCCTAGAGGTATAGACAGGCTTGAACCTAAGCATGCCCGGCTGAAATTTCTTGACAAGAGGAAAGCAACTGATGATGTTCTTGATGGGGCAATTGCTAGTAAAAACCCAAACAAGAATGTTGAATTACATCTTTCTGAACTTTCTTGGGTGGCCCTTGCTGATGAGCTTCTAGGTATTCTACGTCCACTGCATAGTAGTGCCTATAATGTTGGCAATGATGAGAAAAAATCTGGAGATGTCAGGATAGCTATTCATTTGCCTCGTTTGAATTATGTTGGACCTACTGAAAAGAGAAAATTTCATTCTGTCTTAAGTAATGGGGGTGTCTCAGTTGGTGAGGGTTACTCTGAAAAAGCTATTGCTGTAAAACAAGGAGAACCAAGCTTTTTTGATGAACAGCCTCATGAAAGGCGGAGCAGTCGTCTTGAGAGGCTTAGGAGTCGTAAACCAGGAAAAGAAGAATTGGATTTTGCCAATGGTAAGGATATGGAGAAAGTTGTAATTCAATTTTTAGAACCTTTTATTGTTGGTAGAGCTGGAAGCAGCGGTTCTGATCATGCATCTGGTTGTTCTGTTTCATGTCCTAGTAATACTGAACATGATGAGGTATCTCAATTTGTAAGAGAAACTTCAAAAAACTATGGTGCTTACCATCTCGGTCACTTGCTTTTAGAAAAAGCTGCAAATAGGGGCATTGCATATCGAGATTCATTTTCCAAACTCCTAGAGTTGGAAAAATTGACAAGATATTGGGGACAGGATCGGACTCCTGAATGCAGTCTTTTTCTCGCTGAACTATACTATGACCTTGGATCTTTTCCATCTAATTCTTTAAAGTTTACTGAATTCATGTCCGAAGCATCCTTCCATCTCTGTAAAATAATAGAATCTGTTGCTTTGGATTATCCTTTCCACTCGATGCATGTAGTGGGAAAGGGAAGTTGCTCATCAATTAAGAATTATCAAGAGAATAGACCATTGGTGGTTACAGACACCAATTTCTGGGAATCTAATTCTTTACTGAGCCGTAAAAATTCTTTTTGGATTCGCTTCTTCTGGCTAAGTGGTAAATTATCAATCGTGGATGGTGACAAGGCAAAAGCTTATGAAGAGTTATGTATTTCCTTGTCTCTTTTGACAAACAAGGAAACAAGGAATGATTCTCATTATTCTGTCCAGCTGCCACACCTAAAAATCAATTCGGACTTAACTATAAACAGAATTCTCTACGAAATTAATTTGTTGAAACTTGAGTTTCTTCTTGAGAAGAATATATTTGCGATGATTGAGAAAGAAATGTATCAGGATTGCATAGATTCATTAGCTCCACTTATACTCTCTACACACCGTGTTTACCTTGATGCATTGCCATCCCCTGCTGGTGATAAGAAAGCAGAAGGATTGGCATCTACTGAACTTTTGGCTCTAGATATATTACTTAAAGCTTGTGAGAAGACAAAGCCAATGGATCTTGAGGTTTATCTGAATTCTCACCGACGGAAACTGCAGTTTCTCATGGTACTAAGTGGTGTTGATGATTGTAAACTATTTGCACAGAAGATTGAGCTTAGAGCATATTATGCCTGCGACACAGTAGCAAAAGAAAATGTAGGCAAGCACTGGAATAACTTGTTAACAGAGGAAGTGAGGGCAATTTCTCAATGTGTTTTGCACTTGAAGACCTCTATCAATGTGAGTCCTTAGTTATTCCTCACAGTAAATGCTGATCTTGTTGATGACTATTTCACTGTATCTTTTGCCATATATTCATTTTAAAATTTTATACAGCAGCTTATTTCTCCAAGATGCTAATGGAGAATGTTAAAAATAGCTCTAGTCATTCTAGTTTTACATTTCTTATATTTTTCTATATAACATTGGAGATGTATACTTGCAGGATGGTAATATTGTTCCCTTGGGAATTATTGGTGATATTCAATCTTTGCTGGTGGCAGTTATGCGTCATATTGCAACTAATTACCTCTGCAAGGGTTCTTTTGTATCAGTAAGTGCTGATGAAACCGAACAGAAGCAAACATGCTGTTTTCTTGATGCAGTTATTGCGTTCTGCAAACTTCAACATCTTGTCCCTACTATGCCCATTAAAACTCAAGTTAGTCACAATTTCTGGGAATTTAAAACTTTGGTTGAGATGCTCATTCTCATTTCTTACATATATCAACACCTGTGTTTTCTAATCTCAGGTTGAATTGATTGTAGCAATTCATGATTTGCTTGCTGAATATGGCATCTGCTGCGTGGGTGAGGATGGTGAAGAAGGAACATTTCTTAGGTTTGCGATAAAGCATCTCTTGGCCTTGGACATGAAGATGAAATCCTGCTTGAACTTTTCAAACAGGGAAGATCAACATGATAACCAGCTTTCGCCTCATTGTCATTTGAAGTCAGATAGCATGGATGTGGAGATGGGCAGGATCATAGATGATGTTTATGGGGAAACTATGACAAAAGGTGTAACATATCATGCAGATCTGGAGAAATGTAATACAGTCATAGAATGCGAAAAGCAAGGTAGTGAGGAGGAAAAGAACAAAAGAGAAAAATGGAATGAACAGCCTGATGAGATAAAAAATGAACTTGCTGATAATGAGAGGGAGGAACTTGAGTTGACATTTGATAATGCCTTAGATCAATGCTTTTTCTGCTTATATGGTCTCAATCTTAGATCTGATTCATCCTATGATGATGATTTAGCTATGCATAGGAACACTAGTCGTGGAGACTATCAGACCAAGGAACAATGTGCAGATGTTTTTCAGTATATACTGCCCTATGCAAAGGGTTCTTCGGTTAGTGATCTCTCTCTCTCTTTCTGTGGCTATCTGTCTCTGTCTCTATCTCTTTCATTTGAGTTGGTTTCCTATTTATGTCTCAGAGAAGTGGACTGGTAAAACTTCGTAGGGTATTGAGAGCTATTCGCAAGCATTTCCCTCAACCACCAGAAGAAATTTTAGCTGGGAATGCAATAGATAAGTTCTTAGACGATAATGATCTGTGTGAGGAGAAACTGTCAGAGGAGGCCAGGTCTGAAGGGTATCTTGAGATCATAACCAAACTAATATTTTCAGATAGTGGAGGTGTCAAACAACACAGGGCACTGATGGCTGGAAGGTACTTGGTTTATTCAATAAACTGGTTATGTTAATCAAATTTATTAGTATGTTTTTTGTTTGTGAATATGCTAATTACATTGGTAATGCATGCAGCTCGGAGCCATATTCAGATATATATTGCAACTTGTATTATTTTCTAGCTCTATCTGAAGAAATGAGCGCAACTGACAAATGGCCAGGCTTTGTGCTTACCAAGGAGGGGGAAGAATTTGTGCAGCAAAATGCAAACCTCTTCAAATATGATCTACTCTACAATCCTCTACGTTTTGAGAGTTGGCAACGACTAGCAAATATCTATGATGAGGCAAAAATTGCGATTTGTCTTTTTTCATAATAAATGATTATATGAACTACAAATATATCTGTTTTCCCAAGATAAAGAAATCTTTTTGGCCATTCTCTAATTCTCATTGTTGGTGATTGATTAAAACAGGAGGTAGATCTGTTGCTCAATGATGGCAGTAAGCACATAAATGTAATTGGATGGAAAAAGAATGCTACTTTACCTCAGAGAGTCGAGACTAGTAGAAGGAGAAGTAGGCGTTGTCTGTTAATGAGTTTGGCTTTGGCAAATACATCAGCTCAGCAGGTTGATCTATTGTCTGCGTCACTTTTGAGAATCAGAGTTTTTAGATGATTACACTTTGACCTTTTATGGCACCTGTATATCTGGTTTGCTACTCTGCTGACAACTGATAAAGGTGTCATGAGGTGCAGATGTGTTTTGGCTCTTATAAATTGAAAAGTTGAGGTCAATTAAACAGTTTTAGAATTTAGTTGGATGGTTTTTTGATACCTTTTAAGTGTAGGATAATCTGTAAAACTAGATAAGTAAAAATTTGTAATGATGATTATGATACCATAAGTTTCTTAAAAGTCTTTTAAACAACAGCAACACCTAGTAAGAGTCCCGCTGAAATACGGGATTTGGGGAAGTCCAATAGTATGCAACTTTACTCGTATCTAGTAGAGATCTTGTTTCAGATTCTTTTCAGATTCTCAAAGTCTTTTGGAAGTAGAAAATATTTTGGCATTATAATGTGACATTAACTTACTATTAGCTGCTTTCATTTACTGGTTTCACGGCCACGCCTGAAGTTCATGTATGTCCTACTGAGGCAACAATGCAGTACAGTGTTTCATTTTTTGAGATTAGGACGACAGCAGGATAACTTATGCAATTTAGTTTCTACTATGATAAGTTTGTTTTCGGAAATTATCCTAAAAGGTGATTCTTATATTGTTCTAGTGTGAGATACATGAGTTGCTGGCATTGGTATACTATGACAGCCTTCAGAATGTGGTACCCTTTTATGACCAGCGATCTGTTGTACCCTCGAAGGATACAGCATGGATGGTACATTGTGAGAATTCGTTGAAGCATTTTACGAAAGCCTTCTCACACAGGTCTATATGCTACTTTCTGTATTATTATTTTCTTTTACATCATTTTGTCACATGATTTATCGAATTCATTTGGGTTTGCAGACAAGATTGGTCACATGCATTTTATATGGGAAAACTGTGTGAAAAGCTAGGACACTCTCTCGAGACATCATTATCCTACTATGATAAGGCCATTGCTTTGAATCCATCTGCAGTTGATCCTGTCTATAGGATGCATGCTTCTCGCTTAAAGTTACTTTTCTCGTGTGGTAAACAGAACCTAGAGGCTCTAAAGGTTTATTCATCTCTCTTCGTCAATGATATAAATTAAAATAAATCCATTATTAACCAACTAATTCGGGTCTCATTTTATGTATTATGGTTCTCACAATGTGTACTTGAAATGAATGATAACATTTGTATGTGTGAAGAGTGTCAACAAATGTGGCTTTTTATGTTTGGAGTTGGATAAGTTTTATTTCTCCTAATTTGTCTGTCTCTTATTCTCTATTATCTTCTTCATGGCAGGTCATTTCTAGATATTCGTTTGGCCAGGCAATAAACCATACTGTAATGAACCCTGTTAATGAATTGGCATCTGAAATGTGCAATTTAGCCGAAGATACAAAAAGCAGGAACTCTAACCAACTTGAGGAAAAGGGTCAGGATCCTTTGGAAGATCTGTGGCATATGCTTTACAATGATTGCCTGTCTGCCCTGGAAATTTGCATTGAAGGAGATTTGAAACATTTTCATAAGGCTAGATATATGCTTGCTCAAGGACTGTATAAAAGGGGTTTGAATGGTGATCTAGAGAGGGCAAAGGATGAACTTTCTTTTTGCTTCAAGTCTTCTCGCTCATCTTTCACCATTAATATGTGGGAGATTGATGGCATGGTCAAGAAGGGAAGGTACGGACTATATGCCAATAGTCCTTATTTGAGTTTTATACACCAAGAATGCCACAAACCAATATTTATGGTAAAAGTAGCCATGAGGGGGTATGACAAAAATTGGACAGCAGATAAATGTTGATCCATTATTACTTTCAACAGTTCACAACTCAACAGAGAATTTGGACTCATTCTTTATGAGTGGTTCAGACTTTTGGCTTTTGCGATCTCTTATGTCATGTTTTAATGGAAAACTTGAAATTGATATCACTAAGCATGAGCAAGTCCACTGTATGATTAACTGAGAGGATGTTAACTTCTCAAACTTCCAATATATGTTATTTCATTGGAGTTTTCATGAGTCTTTATAGTATATTGATTTCATGAAAAAGTACACGCTGAAGGATCTTTCGCAATTAGGAAGTTTTAAGTGCTTTTTACTTGCAATCATATCTTTACTGTTTAATTTATTCCCTGCTTTTTCATATGTCAGGCGTAAAACACCTGGTGTTTCTGGGAACAAGAAAGCCCTTGAAGTTAATTTACCAGAAAGTTCGAGAAAGTTTATTACCTGTATTCGAAAATATTTATTGTTCTATTTGAAATTGTTGGAAGAGACTGGAGACATTTGTACACTTGATCGTGCTTTTATATCTCTTCGGGCTGACAAGAGGGTAAAAGCTCAACCACCTAAAGTTGCTTTTGTTGTATGAGATTGCTGACAGCATTGACCTCATTTCTTCAGAAAATTCTTCCTTTTACAGTGTTTGGTTTTATGCTTCACTTCACAGAAAAAAAATCCATGCTTTGGTTAACTGATCCTAAACAAGCGGACTTTAATATGCTTATTAGAAAATGAACTCCTATTACAGTCTGTTGGGATTTGTGGCTTGAGGGTTTGTTGGAAAGGGTTCATCCAAAGTAGGCATTGCTTGTAGATTGATTGTTTATTCTGAAGCCTGTCTGCACAGGCCTTGTTATGATAACTCATATTGAGTGAATAACTGCCTAAGCATTATCCCTAATCTTTACTCCTTGATATTGCTCTGAGCAATTTAAATTAGTTTCTGACTTCGATTTAAATTCAGTTCTCATTGTGCATCGAAGATCTTGTACCTGTGGCTCTTGGGAGGTTCATCAAAGCTCTTATCTCATCCATTAATCAAGCTGAGACTGCTGGCTCTGGCATTCCAAAAAACTCTGACCAAACACTGGAGAAGATGTTTTCTTTGTTTATCGAACAGGGAAACGTATGGCCTGAACTATTGAGCTTACCTGAGATGAGAAACCCAGAAACATGTGAGAGAAATTTATATGGGTAATTGCTTTCATCTTGTATATAGAAAGGTTCTGATTTTTTACTATCTTCATTGCAGTTCTGATGCCTCTATTTCTATAGTATTCTTAATCAGCAATTTGTTGGGTGAAGTCTTGTGAGCAGTTGGAATTATGTGTCTGCTTTTTTCATCTGAAATGAACTGCCCAATTTCTTCCCTTAAGCCCAAATACTATTTTGACAAGTATGCTAAAAGCTACTCTATAAGATCCACCCCTAACATTTATTATCTTTCAATTCTTTCATCTGAAGTCTTATCAAACATGAAGTTCAAATTGTCATGTAACCTCATTTGCTAACATAACCTTATGATGCTTAATTTTACTGTTGTTAGTCAAGTTCTCCCCACTTATTGCAGATATCTCCAACAATATGTTGCATCATTGGAGTGGAATTGCAAGGTCGAGACGCTTGAAACAATCAATGAGAAGATACGGAAGCGTTTCAAGAATCCCAGATTGTCCAATAGCAACTGTGCGAAGGTTTGCCAGCAAGCTTCCATTGCCTGGTGTCGATCCCTCATAATTAGCCTGGCTTTGATCACTCCTTGGCAATCTGGACAACTAGCAGAGATTCATGCCCTTAACCTGCCAGAAAGTGGCTTGGAAAATAGTGATCTGCTCTTTATTGATTTGCAGATGACCGAGTTATGGAGTTCATCTTCTAATGGCTCTAGCAATTGGGAAGTTTTTGAATCAAAATGGAGCCATGTCCTGAGTAGAATAAAAAACATTATGATCAGGAAAGTTTCAGATGAAAATTACGAGACGGCCAACTCTTTACTTAGAAGCTCATACAATTTCTACCGTGAGAGTTCCTGTGTAATGCTCCCTTCAGGTCTGAACCTTTACTTGGTTCCGTCAAGGCTGGCAACAGAGAGAGAAATAAAAACAGGAATGGATGGGGTTGAAATTCTTGACCTGAGCATCCCAAGGAAGCTTCTCTTATGGGCGTACACACTATTGTATGGCCGTTGTTCTAACATCTCAGTTGTTGTTAAACATTGTGAAGAAACCATGAAGGTCTGGAATATACCGCTCTGCTAAATTTTTGCTAATTGATGCATAAAACTTGTTTGATTGGATTCCGCTTTGTTTTTTGCAGTCAAAAATTAAAAAGGGAGCTGGGAACTCTTCTGTGGCATCGAACACATGCATGCCCTCTATCACGACTTTTCATACAGGTTATTCTTAATGTTTTCTGAACTAACTTTTCTCATCTAAATTTCAAAATCCATTTTGGATTGCTTGTCAGTTAATTTCCTTCACCTTACTTGACAAGAAATAGTTTCCTTCTAATTGAAGCAATGCCTTGTCACCTTTTATTTGCATGCCAGAGTTTTATGCTTCTGCATAATTTCACTGTTAATAACTTCGTGTTAATATTAGGTGGTGGAAAAGACAGTGGGATTCATGGAGGCAGCGAACCAGATACTGCTCAGGCGATCCTAGTGCCATCTGCCTCATTGTCCACAGAGCACATTAATACATCAGCACCGCCACCTATGGAGAGCCAGAAGGGCTTACTTGCTACATCACGCACAACTCTGTGCAGCAAGAACATTGCTGAAGGCAACTCTGCGATGCAGGAAAGTGAAGACCCAAGTGCCAGTTAATTTCAAATGAACGTTGTCCACGGGGATGTAAAAAGTTTAATATGGAGATGGAGTTCCAAGTTTCAGCAACTGATCATGCAGTTCCAGAAACTATTCGTGCTCGTGATCATGATCATGATCATGTTGGAGACCATTTCAATGCTATTGTTGCTGAGGATAGAGCAGCTTAGCTGGAGAAACAGCATAATGTTTAATTTTAGTAGAAGTTGGTTCGTTTGTTAGAAAGTAGCAGCGGTTAGTTAATTAGTTATATAAACAAATTATTTCGTCTTTATTTCAGATTAACTTGTATATGTTCTTTGCATTTCTTCACAACCAATGAATGATCTTCGCTTCTTTTTTTTTTGGTCGCATAACTACATGTTTTCTTTTCCTTGACAACTAATTCAAGTTGTCTTCATACATACCTCTCCCTTGGTTACATTCAAACTCTGGTTTCAATCCTTATTACCTTCACTCTAAAGGAAAATTCATCTTTGATCGTTTTCATGTTATTATTGAATGGCACACTTGAGTTGAAGCAATAGAAATGGTTCTTTATCCAAACTTAGGTTCCATTTTGTAGATGTTCTCTTATCCAAGTTGTAAATATCGATCATTTCTACTAATTATTGTAACATTGGGCGATATATTTCTAATTTGGAGTCATGCCTAACTTCACTTGCTCGCTGAGAGAAATTTTAAAAGCATACAAGGATCAAGTATTATATCAAGTAATATAACAATGGATCAAGGCGTTAAATTTACAAGGATTATTATATCTACTATCAAATTATAATTACTCTTATTATTTTAAAGATCAAAAGTGACTTGAATTAAATTAAATCTATTTATAAAAAAAGTTTATTAAATCTATGAAATAATTTATTTATAATAACCCACCAGAATTAGTTAAAGCAAAATTAATTATCAAATTGTTAAATTTAATGACAGAACTCTTTAAGGTATAAATTATATGCCTTTGTGAAATAATTTATGTGAAGTGATTCGTGACCATAATAATTAATAAATAAGTCTTTAAGTGAACTCCCAAAATATCACAAAGATTCTCTTTATTTTTAACCAACTAACAATCTATCTTCAATTTTTATATTTCAATTTTTATTTCTTCATGTAAAGATGTTGCACATACATTTATATAAGAAATATTAATTAAATATAACATTGTAGAAAAATTTACTAATTAACCAATTTAGCAAGTACAATAACATAACTAATCTTAACTTTAGACATAAAGATTTATTCTAACATATTTGCTACAAGAATAATAATCTTTATAAAGGTAAATTTGAATAGGAATAAGAACGCAAATAAAACAATTTTAGAATCAAGAATTAAGAACAAATATTGAAAATTTGAATTTATTGAGACAATTATATATGATACTAAGTAAA
>JAOTAW010000001.1:17979508-17994997 GCA_025629945.1 Erythroxylum savannarum | reverse complement strand
TATGACTCTCCAAATAAATTTTCAGCTCAAAAATAATTCACCAAAAATTTCAAAATATCCAAAATATACCAAAATTGCCAAATTATAATTAATACACTCCAATTTAATCCACAATTTTCACTTATAAATCAAATTTACCTGGAAATGTCAATGAATGCATGTACAATTATTGTATTTGTCCATAATGCTTATGCACAAATAAACAAATATTCAAATATGCAAAGCATAAAATGTACTGAATTTTCTTAATATTCTAACCTCTAATATGGGGTGTTACAAGTCACCTATGTCTTGAAGTAACCATTTTAACCAGAGGAGCTCAGGATAGTGTCAACTAGGGCTCGTTATTCTGATTCAGTACTTGAGCGGGAGACATTCGTTTTTTTTCTTGCTACGCCAAGTAGTGAGAAATGTGCTAAGAAAAAAGCAATAGCCAGTAGCAGATCGACAATCAGTTGGGTCTCTAGCCTAGTTAACATCAAAGTATACACATAAGTCCAATGAAGATGAATAATTGAAGTGAAGGTTCCTAGAATACACCAAAGTATGCAGAGAATATTAAAAAAGTGAGTGGTTTAAGGTATAGATATTAGCTAACTCACAATGTGAATAGTATGAGCAATATTTTAACGAGTGACAGTGAGGTATATGAGAATACCAACTAGCTGTCAATAAAGTATGTCATCACTAAGAAGAGTTCCATCAGTAGTAGAAACATGATCATTTGAATCAAGTGGGGTGCTAGCAGTTTTAATGTCAGTAAGGACAACATGAGAGATAAGATTAGTAGTATATTTTGCTTAGGATAAATAGTAACTCGAATTGCTAGAGAACACTTTTGATCAAAAAAATAACTTAGGGGGCCTAAATCTTTCATTTCAAATTGTTGATGAAGTAAGGATTTGAGAGCAAAGATCTCCTGAGTGTCATTGTTGTTTTTTATCATATCATCAACATGGAGAAGAAGAAGAGTGCACCATTGATATATTTTTTAGAGAAACAAGGCAAGATTATAAGAGCTAGATGTGAAGTCAAGACATTTAACGGTGGAGCTGAATTTAGCAAACTATACTCGAAGAGCTTGCTTAAGACCATACAAAGCTTTACGAAGGTGACAAACTTTATTATGTAGATTAGCATACCAAGGTGGAGGTTGCATATATACTTCTTCAATAAGATCATCATTGAGAAAGGCATTCTGGATATTCGTCTACAAAAGTCCCAATACTTCTTGGAAGTTAATGGCATAAGATTGCGGATTGAAGTTAGGTGAGCTACAAGGGCAAAAGTCTCCTCATATTCAATTCTATATTCTTGAGTAAACCCTTTAACAACTAATCTGGTTTTGTATCTTTCGACTGATCTATTATCTCAAGTCTTGATTTTTTAGACCCATAGACCCATTTACAACCAATATCATACTTGTTTAGAGGAAAGTTAACCAAGTGCTAAGTATTGGTGTTTAAGAGGGCTTGTAGTTCTTCTGCCATTACTTATTGCCATAAAGGTTCAAAGGTAGCCTCAAAGATAGGTGCGAGGTTCATATAGAGAAAAATAGTTTAATAAACATCGAATTCTTTAAGACAAATAAAACGTTGACTTACTCGAGAGGATCAACAAAAAAGTTGTTGAGACTCGGTATATTATGATGAATGAATAGATGGGAAAGAGTTATTTGGTGAAGGTGGAGGATTTGTAGTTGTGGAAGATACAATAAAATCAGGCGCTAGTTGCGTTGAACTATTATAACTGCAAGATAGATCTGCATAAAAAATATCAAGAAACAAAGATATGGTAGGATCAGAAAGAAATTATTGTGAGGGCTCATTGACTTGGAATTTTGAGAGTGTAGATAAAATTTTATGCTCCTAAAAGGTGACATGTTGAGAGATTCGAAGTTTTTGAGATAGGAGATCCTAACATCTACACATAAGCTTTATGTTGTACCTCACAAAACATCATAAATGTGCTCTTAGTTCTAGTTTGGTGTACTCATAAGGTTGTAAAAGAATGAAGCACGCACAAAGACTTTAAGAGACTGATAGTCAGGATCACGATTGAATAAGTGCTTATAAGGAGAGATGATACCTATTATAAGAGAAGGAATGTGGTTGAAAATATAGATAGTACTAAAGGTTGCTTCACACCAAGAGGTTTCAGGATAGGAAGAGGATATAAAAAGGGCTCGAATAGTGTCAAAAATATGTTTATTTTTGTATTCAGCCCAACCATTTTATTGAGATGTGTTTGGGAAGGATCTCTGAATGATGGTCCCCTGTTGAATAAGGAAATTAGTGAAATTTGTATCCTTGTATTCCATGGCATTATTAGTGTAAAATATTATAATCTTGCTAGAAAACTAAGTTTGAATCATATTAGCAAAACGACAGTAAATGGAGAATAGTTAAAATCGATATCACATTAGATAAGTCTATATATAACAATAAAAATAATCGATAAAGATCATATAATATCTTATACTACTGATAGTTTCAGGAGGGTGAGCCTTGGAGCAATTGATAAGGTTATTCCTTTGTGACCGGAAGATCACTAGTTTAAATTACAAAAATATTCTCTTTGTAAAATACAAAGGGAAGACATCGTATACTTGATGACCCTCTCTGACTCTCGCAAAGCGGGAAAATTTGTGCATTGGGGCAGCCCCTCACAGTTGATAGTTTCATGAGATGCATGGCCCCAAATATCAAAGTGAATTAGATCAAAAGGCATTAAACAAATATAATCATTAAGAGAAAAAACACTTTTAGATAGTTGACAAGAAGCAATCAAAATGTTCAGTCGTAACATGACCTAGAGTAACACTAGAGATTAAGAATCCTAATCTAGAAGTAGAAAGATGACCTAAGTGAGAGTGCCATGTATGAGAAGTGACAACATCGACAACAAACTTTGAGGGAAGATTCAGGGAAGTAAACTCAAACAACTGTATAACCTTAGCTCATCTCCCAAGGATCACGCCCTTTTGTGGATCTTGCATAATGCAACCATGACTCAAAAAAGATGATTAAAACTAAGTTCGCATAATTGTCCAACAAAAATAAGATTCAACAAGAGTTTGTGAACAAGAAGGGTTTTAAGTAAAAGTAATTTGGATATGTGTGAACAGTGCTGATATATTATACATACATAGCAGAGTTATCAACAGTATGAAAAATGTATGGAATATATGGTATTGTTAAAGATTCCAGAATGGAAGAATCAAAGGTCATATGATTGTAACAAGCAGAATCAAGATACCAAGAGGTTGAGGTACTTGATGTGATAGATAAGGAAAAAGATGATATAGTATTAAAGTGTGGTTGGAGCTATTGAAGAAGGCCATAAAGATCATTTAAAGAGAATTTATGAGAGGTGCTCTTTGTTGGGCCCTCAGTAGCAAAGTAGCAATGAAAGTAGGCTGAAGGGACTTGAATGAATTACCTTGTCTAGAGTTTTGTTTGAACTGTTTCTTACATTTAGAGATGTGATGCCCAAGCTGTTTGCAGTACCTGTAAGATCCCTTACAGAACCTTTTACCTAAGTTATAAGAAGTTTGAGAAGAGGTATGAGTTTCAAGAATAACATTAGTAGATGGGACAAAATTTTCTATGTAGAGTGTATTGAGGCAACTTTCCTTTGAGATGAGCTCATTAATTATAAGGTCAAGATTAGGTAGAGTTCCTCCATAAAGAAGGGAGCTACAAATGAGTTCAAATTCATCCTTGAGAGTCATCAACAAATTCCATATGTGTTGATGATCACAAAGATTTAAGTAGATTGCAGCAGTATTAGGACTAGGCCAGGTAAGATCACCACGTGCTAGTTGATCCCAAAGTTCTTGCAATTTGGACATGTAACTATGTATTATTTGTTCAAGTTGTTACATTCAATGGAGTCCTTATATAATTAAAATTGGTGGACATAATCAAATATAGAATAACAATTTTTCAAAAATTCCATACCTATTGGGCTATTTTAAAGCATCGAAAGTCGAGTGTGATGGCTTTAGCATATTTATTCTGAAACCATGTTAAGATTTAATGATTCATTCCATCCCAGGCTACCAATCATTCTATGAATGCATCAATGTCTTTATCTTTCTTTTGAGTAGGTTTGGATATTTCTCTAGTATCAATACTCCAAAGGGGTCTCCGATTAAGAAAGCTACATATTTTTTTAGCCCAAAGATCATATTTGAACCATCAAATATGGTTTTAATAGGGTTAGGAATGTATTCGGGAAGTTTGGACATATATAGTGAATAAAGACAATAAAAGAAGAGAAAACCTACTTGTAGAGATAGAATTTGATTATTCTAACCTTAAAATTGAATCCAAAAAGTTGAAAATTGTTAGGAACCAACGATGTGGTCAATGTGTTGATCAACTCTTTTTTGGTCAAATTGAACCAGTGGGTTTGAACCAAACCAGGAGAGAGTTAATGCTAAAATATGGACAGATCAAGAAGTGGTACGTGGACAAACTAGATAAAGATATATAGCAAATGAAATGGAGACACGTGGAGCTAATGACGTGTCACAGATGTGTTGATGTGGCGTTGAATATGACAATAATGTCGTGACGACTAGGATGCTTGATGATGTGGCATTGACAAGATGTTTAATGATATGGCAGTTGATGTGTGTGACGACATGTTTCACAGTGTGTCTGTCCTTTTGGGACTAAACAATGTCCTTTTGCTTGGAAGCTAAACGACGTTGTTTAGATCATCTTCTTCCTCCAAACAGTCACAGTTAGGATTTTCTCAACTCAGCGGTTTTTGGTAGCGCGTAAATGCACGTGTAGTAATGTATGGTAATGGTCTTTATACTGTTGCAATTTGGTCAAATCGAGGAACAATTTGATATATGGCAAAATATTTTTAGAGTAGATTAACAACCTAAAATGCATGGATAGATGGCTAAAAAAAAAGGTTGAAAAAAAACTCCAAAATTTTGAGTCCTTTTTATAAAGGAGGCTATGATACCATATAGAAATAAAGAGTAGAGAAAGAATGACGAAAGGTTTTGTATATTTCTATATGTATGTAATGATATATACATCCATGTATTTATACATATTGGGTGACTCCACCTGAAGAAACAAAATTAAGGAAATAATTACATAGCATTAATATACATGATTCTGGGAGAAACCTAAGGCTAAATATATGCTAATGTTTGACTTCTAAGATTATGCTAATAGGATAGAAGAAGGTACAAATGATTCTATGGTGGCCTAGCCCTACGAACCTCAGGGAATTAAGGGACTTCCTCAGTCATACAAGCTATTACTACAGACTCATAAGAGGGTACGGAGAGATAGCTTATCCTCTTTAACTGAATTGTTGAATAAGTCACTTGCTTCGAAGTGGGAGTGGCAGCAAGGCGAGCAGGAGCCCTTCAAAAATCTTAAAAGAGCTATCACGGCAGCACTAGTCCTGACTCTTCCAGATTTCTCCAAATCTTTTGTGATGGAAATGGAAGCAAGCGGACTAGGTATAGGAGCAATATTACAACAGGAGAAGCATCCCATAGTCTTCTTGAGCAAGAGTCTGGCCACAAGGCACCGAGGTTTATCAACATACGAGAAGTCCTTAGCTGTAATTAAAGCCATAAAACAATAGCATCATTACCTAAGCGTGATGCCCTGGGAAGAGGACCCTACTATGCAGAATCTGAGCAAAAGGGTAGGAGCAGGGGCGGTTAGATCAGGAGCGTATGAATGGAAGAATGGACTGTTGATATGGAAGGGAAGATTGGTGGTCAGATTCAATACGTAACTATGATGTAAACTGATTTAGATGAGATATGACAAAGCAGTGGTTGGAAATTCCAGAGTGTTAGCAACCACTAAGAAGCTGCATAATTTATTTCACTGGAAGGGATCGGCCAAAGTCAATGGGAATCACATCAAAAGATGCATAGTTTGTCAAAAGAACAAGTATGATACTTCTGTATACCTAGGACTATTACAACCATTAACCATTCCCGACAGGAGCTGGAGGGAACTTACTCTGAACTTCATCAAAGGCCTCCCCAAATTTAAGGGAAATTCTGTAATCTTGGTAGTGGTCGACTGGTTCACCAAATACCCTGTTTTCATTCCAGTTAAACACCTCTATTCATCTGTAGATATTACTTAATTATTAATTGATCACGTCTTTTAAGTTGCGTGGAATGCCTGATCTTATTTTCTCCCCCTCTCTTTTCTCTCTAGTTTGTTTCGATTCTTTCCTTTGTGTGCAGTCTTCTTCCTCCCCTCCTTGATTCATTTCCTTAGTAAAACACAATGTGGTAAAATTCAACTTTTGGACATTTTTCCATTAGGACCCTGATACATGTATTTCTGTGGTTGGTACAAAAGGTGTCTATGGTATGACTTAAGAGAGCAGTTGTCTTAAATCTACCTTGAGATTTCTGAGACTCCCATATTCCAATTGCTTGATGGTTTTATCTAAGTTAACATTCATTCTAATGGGTGAATATTGATTAAAAAGAAATAGCTTTGTTTGGGTGGTCTCAGTCTCCTAATGCAAAACAAAAGTTTGCCCTTTCTGGTTTATGTTTCACTCGTTTTTTTGTTTCAAGACAAAAGGTAAAAGTAGGGATAGTAGGATAGCCGATACAACACCGTTTAATCATTCTTGTTCCTAAGATCTGCCCACGATGCAATCAAGAACCCATTACCACCCAGTTTCGGATGGTACATATATGTACATCCAACAAATAGATGTAAGCAACCAAAATCCACACTGTTCAAAGACAAACCGAAAAAAGGTAAGAACTTATCATCACTCATTCTGATACTCAGGATTGAATGCAAGAGCCTCACGATAGATCAGCTCCTTCATTTGTTCCTCAGACAGTGCATGCTGCTCAAAGTCAAAGCTGAAGGGCGTCATGCACACTGGCTCATCACTTACGTCATGTAGCGATGTTAAGTAAGGATGAGCAAGAGCTTCCTCCACTGTAACAAAGTATCATTTGTATCCCATGTCATCATAGATGGAAAAAAGAAAAATTGTTGACTCAACAAAGAAATACTATATACAAAGAAGAGAAAACATTGCACAGTATCATTAGACGACCTGCAACATTATAAAGATGTTAACAGATGATCAGCGTTGTAAGCGAGTATAAGTCAGAACAGTATACTGAACTTTCCTGCTAGATGTAACAAAATCATTGAGATTCTTTTGAAGCAATAGCAGGAAACAAATTGAATAATTGGTAATGCAAGACCGGGACACTGAGGAATTACATCATGCCAATTATGACATTCGGATGCAAACAAAATCATTGAAATTCTGCTGACCTGAGATCCTTAGTCTGGGATCAAAAGTTAACATCTTCTCAACAAGATCAATAGCAACTGGGTGGACAGTTGGAAACTTCTCAGTGAACGACTGACGATGATAAAGAGGAAGTTGTCGGATGTATCTCTTGGCATTTTCATTCAAAAACCCCAATTCAGCTTCTGTTGGAGTGCCAATCAACTGCAAGATTCAGTATTAGTTAAGTTTATGTCATTAAATTGCACAACTTACCCACTAAACTCAAGCAGATGACATCCTGAAGTTTGTCATGAAATAGGAAGAAAGAGGTTAAAATTA
The DNA here is from genome assembly GCA_025629945.1 of Erythroxylum savannarum. Classification (NCBI taxonomy): domain Eukaryota; kingdom Viridiplantae; phylum Streptophyta; class Magnoliopsida; order Malpighiales; family Erythroxylaceae; genus Erythroxylum; species Erythroxylum savannarum. Next base: position 17,987,383 of record JAOTAW010000001.1, on the reverse strand, counting down.
CCTCCATAAGCAAATGCAGCTGATTCACCTGATCTCTACCAGGGAACAGGGGCTTTCTATCCATCAGTTCCATGAAAATACAACCCACTGACCATACATCGATAGCAGCAGTATAATCTGAGGAATTCAACAGCAACTCTGGTGCCCGATACCATCTTGTAACAACATATTCTGTCATGAAATCAGTTTCTGATGTAACCCGAGCAAGACCAAAATCACATATCTTTAGGTCACAATTGGCATTCAAGAGAAGATTGCTAGGTTTTAAATCTCGGTGTAGAACATTTGCAGAATGTATGTACTTTAATCCTCGGAGAATCTGATAGAGGAAGTACTGCATAAAAAATGAATACATATATAAAAGCAGGATATATATGATACTGATCATTAACTAACAAGAAGAACATTGTGCGAGTTGAACTCACCAAAACCTGAACTCACCAAAACCATCAGCTGTATCAGTTTTTAATTTGATGCACGCAACATTAAGTTTGAATTTCATGCTGTTATTTTATCAGTTGCAGGCTGTCTACTGCTCCAGTTATACATTTTATGTTAAAGGATAATGGTGTTTTGATTTGAAAGAACTGAAAAAGAATTTCACTTCGGGCCAAACATGTCTAGAACCACATAGTTAGAGCCAATTTTTAAGATCCCAACAGAAGTTGCAAAATGTTAAAGGTTATCCAGAAAATAGTCAGCGAGAAGTGTAGAGCATTAAATGTCTCAATGTTATCCTGTTCAAGCCCCCTATCCAGTCAACCATTTTCTGTACAAGTAAAATCCTAATGAACTTTATATATGATCACAGGAAAAGATGTAACAGTTCGTAATATGTGGAATTCCATAGCAATCTCAAATTGGGAAGTACTTGTTGAAGTTTCATACAGCAGTTGGTAATAAGATTTCAAACAATTGTTAATCTACCTGAGAAAATAACAACCCATCTAATACTCACATATTCACAGTTGACATTCAGCTGTTCATTGTGAGAGAGGAGTGCCAAATACATGTTAATATTAGGGATCTTATCAAAGACATTTATGTTCTGGGTCTCCAAAATTAAACAATTGTTAATTTTTTCAGCCACAACAGCATCCATAACTGGTGCTGAAAGCTTATCAGAGGAGTAAGGTCATAAAGCAGGCAAGTTATCATCAAAATGGAACATTCAAAACTTAAGACTGAAGAAATTTAGCAAAAATTCCTTCATCCCTCAGTCTCCCTCATAAAAAGATAAGAAAGAAGGTACCTATCTGTAATACAAGCATAGGTTTTTCAATTTCAGACAAATAATTTATAATAAAGTCAAAAGGAATTAAGCACAAATTTCTCTTCTCTATACTCAGAAGGCTTTAATGCCAATCCAACATAGCTGTATTTGGCTATCCCACCTTAGTTCAGGTCTGACACAACATTTAAGTAGTTTTCAAACACTGTTGATTAACTAACTGCTAAATCTTAAACCATTTAGTCTTTCTATTCTTATTTTCGAATTTTTTGGTAGCTTTCCTTTTGTATTTTAAAAGAGAATGTGATTCATCTCTACAATATCAATAGTCTTAGTTCAATTTTCAACTTCTATAGTGATCCTTCTAACAGGATACTATGAAACGAAAATTTCTTTTTCTCCAAATATTCGTAGAACCACATGAGGTAGGACTGTAATTGATTCAAGATTAATAAGAAGGCAGTATATGCAATTACAGCTTCACAAAACTACATTTAAAAGGCTTAAATATCCTAGAAGAATATTCTTTTGCCATGACCACAAACATAATATCATCTAAACATTGCACTAGCCCCAACAACAACATAACAGCCAGACCAAGGAACAACGTCACTTGATTCATTTGAAGGCTTATCATCAAGCTACAGGTGAATGGTGTAAATGAACAAGCACAAAAGAAAAAAGTCTCCATATCAGTTACTCATGGATGAACCATTGATTTCTACCGACTACAAATAGCAACATCAAAAGCTTTGCTTACACAAGACATGTGGAGTGCTTACAAGAAGACTCAAGTTGATCTACAGCTAAATAGTCGAAGTGTACGAGACTTCAGAATGTATTACCAATTAATATTACAACTAAACATGAAATATCAATTCCAACCTGACAATGTTCCTCGGACAATGCCTGATTAGAACGAATTATCTGATGCAGGTCAGTATCCATTAGCTCATAGGCGATATAAACATCATTAAATGATTCTCTTTGGGGTGGGGGTATTATATCCCTGATTGCAACAACCTGAACCACAAACAAATTGGCCATTAATAAAAGATTTTTCTAGAAAAATTATGCAATTCATTTCAGATGTACCAATCTCTATAAAGTCTTAAAATTAAAAAAAAATCTAACACACACATGCACAAGTAAATTGAAATTCTAAGAAAAACAATCCAAAAATTGTCATCAGCTTATACTAGACTTCAAAACAAGGCAAATTAGCCAGTGCAAACAAGACTATCACAGCTATCGACTAGCCAACAAATTTCAATTTTGAAAGCATGAGAGCCATAGTTCAGTGGCAATATTCCTTTGATCATCTACTCCAATATCAGCACAGAAACTTTAATGCAAAGTCCAGAACTACCATCAAGCCAACAACTCCATGAACGTGATATTTTGGGAAAATGATCAAATATATTATTGAGAATATCTTCCATTTGCACCTTTAATTTCATAAAGTGCCATGTGCTGAGAGAAGCTCTAGTAACGACTCATAGATGAAACAATAATTGACCAGTTGAACCTTATAAACGTGTTCTTTTATTCGTACACAAAACATCAACTTCATGAAACAACTTTCCAGGTGGATAAGCCATATATACTTGTCTCCCACTGGTAACATGCAACAATTGCTTTCTCATTCAAAAGTGGCAAGATAAGACAAAGTTCCTGAAATGACTTTACAAAACTTTACATAGAAAGTACTGCTAGCTGCCAATTATTTCCATCCACCAAAGATGGCCATCGGTGAACACTTTTTCCTATTGAAAACAGAATCCCGATTGGTTTTAGGATGTAGCTTGCTGTTTGGAACCCCGATTGGTTTTAGGATGTAGCTTGCTATTTGTGTCATTTCTTGCGCAAAAATGAAAATGAATTGAATCAATAACGGATGAAGTATTTTTGACCTTTTGTTTAATAGCTTATCCAATGCAGACAATTCACATAAAATTATTTATAAAAAAAAATCAATCATATTCCTAACACAAATATGTACAAGAACCCGTAATTAATCACTCACTGACGTTTTCATGATCCATGTGCCGAACTAACTTTATCTCACGGAGAGTCCTCTTGGCATCAATCTTGTTATCAAATGCATTAGCTATCTTCTTTATTGCCACATGCTCACCAGTCTCAGAGTTCAATGCCGAGCTACACATAAGAAAGCAAAACAACACAAAATCATCAGAACTTTCTACACCAAATATTGAAGTGCTTGCATTCACCTCAACCATACTAGTCCAAATTTATCATGAAGCAAACTATGTAAAAACTGCACAAGAAAAGAAAGTATACCAAAAAAAAAAACCAACAACCAGAGAAAATTTAGAATTCTTCAAAGTAACATTTCCAAGTAAGAAAAGAAACTCCAAACGATAACGTTGGAAATGGAAAAACTTTACGCACTTATATAAAAGAACAGAATGTAAGTAAACATAAACAGTGTGTGTACCAGACGATGCCATAAGCGCCTTTGCCGATGGGCATAATAGGAGGCTTATACTTAGCAGTGACCTCAAAAATATTACCGAATATGTTATACTGTATAAACCTCCCGCCGTGGCTGAGATTCGCCGGAATATTATCGATCCCAGAGGGTATAGTGTGCGGCTGCTGCTGTTGCTGTGGCGGCTCCGCCGCTCCTCCGTCCACCATCTCGGTGTCAGGCTGCTGCCCCGTTCTGTCCATTCAATAACTTCGCTGGAGGACTCTGTTGGTGGGTCCGATTGGTTCTCCGAGTACTTTCCGGTCAACAGATCTAACCTCTCCTCTACCTGTGCTTGTGAGAGAGAGTCTCTCAGTCACTGTTATTTGTTTCTTTTCTGTGCTGGCGTCTTTTTCCTCTTTCTCTACTTTGTAGTTTTGTTTTGGTGAATTGGGTTGTTGACACGTGGCAAGTGGAATTGTGCTTTCCTTTTTTCTGTTGAAAAGATGGTAAATTTATAAGCTTGTAGGTGTGGAAATGTGGACTTGATTTCCACTTTTTGGCAGGATTGGAAGACTGGAAAAATACAAGAAGAGATTGTCTGATTGGAACAAATCACAATCTTTTTCGTGTGGAAAGGGAAGATTTGAAACAAAAAGTTGCAGTCAAATAAGCAAGAATGGTTATAAGTCTTTGTCGGTTGTAGTATGGAGTTTTCATCATTTACTCGGAACTCCTAACAAGTTTTAAGGTCGGTAGGTACATGGCATCATTAATATGGCCTTCCTTGAAAGAAAGGGTGATATGAATCTATTGAATTTAGAACATAAAAGAGGGAGACTGTGGCCTATGTTGAAACTAATTCTCTTTATTTAAATTACTATAACCTAATTAACATGTAAAAATGCTATATTTAAATGATGTTATGAATGGCCTTCCATATTCCAACAAAAAAGGATGATGAGCCAGCCAAGGCATTGCATTTTCCTTCTTTCTCAACATTCTCAAAAACGAGTAAAGCAGCAGAATGCATTTTGTTTGCTAAAAACTGACATAAATTAAGACTTATGTTAGTTTTACTTTTAAACAAACGGGTTCAGTTGCTTGCAAAGGAAGTCCAAAAAATTGATTCTCATTTACAACAAGTACATACGGTCCTTTTTGCCATAATGGAATCAGAAATTAATTGGGCTTCCATTGTTAAGCTCTTGAAGAACATTTCAGGAGGAATAGAGGAAACAAACAGACAAGCTTGCCAAAGAATGAGCTGGGGAAGTGCAAAATGATGGATTTATTGGAGTTGCATATATGTATGAATTCCACTTCTCCTTGGAATTTAAAAGGCAGGATCAAACAACTACAGGTACTGAATTATGAAGTTGTTGCTTTACTCGGAAGCTTCTTCGACAGTCTTTCCTTTCTCTCTTAGTTTGGCCACAGCTTTTTTCAAGGCTTCCTTCCTCTTCTTACTAGCAATTATTTTTGCCTGTACACCGCTGACATTTGGGTCCCTTTTCTCTTCTGGTGGAGGTGGTGGCGGCCTTCTAGCAGCAATTGCACTGGAGCCACCAATGTTTAAGCCCAGAATTACACCACTCAATCCCAAAGTCAAAGACCTGCATTACAAACCTCTGTTCAAATTAAGAGAAACTATATGAAAATAGTAATCGAAAAAGTATTTGCTTTATAGTTTATACTCTTTCTTCAAGGCACATTTGTGTAAAAAGACCAACCTGCGCTGTACAAGTTTGCTTTGCGAAACAGACTTCAAATTTCCACTGCAAATGCACACAGCTTTAGACCTTGGAAATGGAACACGTGCAGAATTGCGTGAGATGGGAGTTGCAGAAGCTGCTGGTGTTATGTTGAGTGAATAAGCCATGATTTTGGCTGAATTGAAGGGAGTGAGATGGCCTTTTTCATTTTAATGACTTCATATCGGAGAGGGATAGTGCTCTGAGGTCCAGCATGTCACGGAGATGGAAATCTATTGGCTGCTAGCAGATAAGGTTTTAGTATTGTTATGTAAGTGGACCCGTTTCGAGGCTCTTTGCTCAGATTTTAATCTCTTTTTCCATCACTTGGGCGTGTGATCTTTGTGGCTCTATACGCATTCGGAGACCCAAATCAGAAGCCATCACATTAAATACAAAGTATATCAGCTTTTTGCACTCACTTCTTTTCTGCACAGGTGTGATCATTGTCGCCTTTGGGTAGAAAAAAGATCAACACACCTTCCGAAAAGTTAATGGAATATTCAATGCGATGAAGCATATCCAATCCACATAAATGGAGACTGGACAAAGCTGATTAGTCGTGCAGTTGAGCTTTGTTAAATGCCATTGAACCTAACAAGTCACACCAGTCCTCCCATGCAAATTGGCAACAATTGAGCTTTGTTAAATGCCATTGAACCTAACTAGTACCACTCATCCCATGCAAATTGGCAATTCGTAGCTTGGCTTACAACAAATAATACACAATTCACAATGACGACAAATATTAATAAACCACGAAGAAATAAACTAACAGAGGGACTTATAACTCAAACTGAAATTTTGCATTCCATATAACTCAAAACTGAAATTTTGCATACTCAGGCTCTAAGTTCCAAAACATGTGTCGTTCCAAAGTTATTCTAAAAGGAGATAATTTTGCAAGAAAAAATAAACAAAAATTAACTTCATAGATTGAAATAATCTTTAGTAGTAGCATGTTAACTAATGAGAAGATGTGATGTTTGAGAACTCCAATGCCAGCCTACTTATAGTTTCACTCTTCATCCTCATCGTCATCAGCCACCGCCGAGTTAAGGTTTTGTAGACGCTGGATCAACGAAGCTCTCTTTTGCTCGTATGTCAGCTTCTTTGCATTATACCTACATCACATACAACATCAATGAAGGATGCTCAAACCCGCCAAAGATTCAGTATGATGAGCTTGTGAACAAATGGCTTGAAACAAGATCTATTAGCAAAATACCATTGCAGAAAAGCAAATTAAATTTTAAATCCAAGGAATTATGTGAAGGTTAATGACAAATCCTTGAAGCAAACAAGCTAATCTGGTGTTTTCATTACACATATACATGGCAGAAGATTGGATCCTTGTACTAATGATTTACAGATAATCACAACTCTCTTTCTGATTACTGAAGCAAAAAATCATACAATACAAAATATTTCCACATCAATTAAATAACAGACCTCTTGTGCTCCTTAGGTTGTGGCTTCTCAGATTTCTTGACAGTGGGATCAGCACGAATGGCAGCATGGACCTTTTTGTACAAGGCCTCCAAGCCATCAGGCTCAATTTCTCTCTTGATGTACTCACTGAAGTGCAACTGATACTTCTCTGGTTCATCCTCCATCAAAGTCTAAAAGAGTATGATTACACTCATATAAGAACTTGTATGTAAACTAAACAAACGCAACATATTCAAAGATGATCTAGCAGATGTTTAAGTGATTTGGAATTACCCTCATGTATGCAGCAACATGCCCGCCATAGATATACTTGCGGTGAACCTCAGCATCAAGCTGTTTACCATCCTTGGAGAAGCCAGCAAAACGTTTATCACTGTGAGGAATATCCAGACCACCATCTAGAGCACCCTGTACAAAAAGGCAGAATATTCAATGAACAATGCAAGAAAAATATTTTAAAAACATAAATGGTAAGCGAGTTGACTAGAATTCAGTCAAATAACCACACCTGAAACAACAGACTTAGAAAAGGGTTCTCAATCTGTATGATCAGGACAAGCATACTCTTAGGGAAAAAGTAAACAGGGCAAAGGTAAAATACGGCCATCTCAAAAGGAGTTTACTAAGGTATGAAGACCAACGTATGAAGACTGCTACCCATTTCTGGAAAAGTTTAACAACAATAATAATGCTTGGCATAACAGATTCCTAAGCTATGTAGGAAGATTGCAACTTATTTCCTCAGTTTGGAGGAATTTCCACTCATTGGAGCTCACATCTATTTTTGCCAAAGAGATTGAACAGATAGATTGAAAGTGCACGAGGAACTTCCAGTCGTCTGGTAAACCAGTAAACCCAGAAAACTCAAAAGGGTGCCAAGATAAAGTGGGAAAGCTTATGGTTTCAGATAATTCAAACAGTATTGATTGCTAAAAGAATTTGGAAAATATGCAGTGACAAGGAAACTCTCTGGTCAAAATGGGTAGATGAATATTATCTAAAGG
>JAOTAW010000001.1:17955838-17968497 GCA_025629945.1 Erythroxylum savannarum | reverse complement strand
CCACCCCATATAACATGCCAAATTATTCATGTTTTAATCCCACTAAGGCAATCCAGCCAAGCTGATTCAACTAATGAAAACAGTAAAACCTAGAGAAAGCAGTCTAGCCAGTGATATGCCACTATAGCACCTAAGCAGAACTAAATTGGGATGAATACTTATTTTCTAAAGCCAAGTGGTTTCAAGAATTTGTCAATTGACTTCATAAAACAGAACTTAGTTACTCTGGAAGCTTGTATATGGACATTAATCCAATATAATATTTGGCTACAAGAAGACATTATTTACCTTAGATTACAAAAAGATTAAAAATTAATAATCTAGAGAGTAAAGATCACTATCTGTTCTCACAAAAAGATTTGAAACTTAAGCAAGCATTGGCACAGCAACTCAAAGCAGCAGTGATAAAGTAGACCATACCATTCTTGACCCCACAAGGGATCTTAGGTAAGTTATGTACTTCTGCACACCATTGTCAAGTGATCTCGCATTTTCAGATGACGGTTGGTGGTCAATTTCGGCAACCCGGTCTTCTGATGCAGCTTGGTCCAAAAAATTAAGTACGTCATGGCCTTCATTTGCATTATGCCGTGCCACTGACACAGGTTCAGAAAATGTTTGCTCTCCAGACAGAAGATCAAACAAATCTGTGGAAGCACTTTGTTGACTTGACAAAGATGCAGTTTGATGTGAGGAAGTGTCAGAAAATGGATTTGTGTCAGTGCCAGACAAGAAAAGACTGTCTTCCTTTTGATTCTTTTTTGCAAGTTCGTCTTCCTTTTGATTCTTTTTTGCAAGTTCTCGTATTCTTGCTCCAGGACCTTCATTTGAAAACACAGCCCTCCATGGAAGAGAAACTCCAAGGATCTCTATCTGTGATAAGAAGCACTAGAATTACTTCGCAGAACGATGATATGCACTGAACTTAACATAATTTGATCAACTAAACAAATAACAAAACAATGGGGGATGGTTTATGGAAAAATATTTTGGTGAATTTCTCTAACATTCCAACTAAAAACATACTGTTCATGTCCTGGGAACATATGAATTGGGCATCAATATCCCCCAGAGCATGAATAAGAGAAACAAAATGTGGAGCAAATTTGAGAGGTGGCTATAACTGTACCACGGAGCCCAGTGAAAAGCTGCATTACAGCATCTGTTGCTGCTGAAGAAACATTTAATCCAGATGTCACAAGCAACTAAAAGACTAAACGGTATGACCAGTGCACAAGATACTGTCATTAATTGTGTGGAAGCAAAACCCAGGATCTGAATTCCAGATGTTTGCATACATGAATCTGTGGTTAACAATAGAAGCCTATGATGAAGCACCAAATAGCTAAAACTTTTTTCTTTAGCGATAAGTGATATTAAAACTTGTGACAGAAACATGTTACTCCATGATAAGGTATGCAACAGTTTCTAACAGATGACAGTCTAGCTTCTACATCAAGTAGCTCAACAAGAAAAAAAAGTTATATGCGATCTGATTAAGCAAGGCCTGCTTCTAGTATAATTATTTATTTCCTTATCCAATCCCTGTACCACAGCTCTAATCTGTAGGAGCTGCTTCTATTTCCAAGATTTAAATTGATATGGAAATCATTGTTCAAAGCATGGTATATTTGAGGGAATTTTGTTGGTTTTACTACAAATACCAATGTTTCTTGGAGGATGTTAATATCTTTGGAATTTGAATGTTGGATAAGGATAATTTCATTTGAGAAGGCTCTGAAACAACAGGACCATGGATATTTCCAGATAATCAAGATCTCCAAAAATTGGTTTTACTGGTTTCTCAAAGGATGCTTAAGGTCAAAGCATTTGGTAAAAGCATAGGCTTTCTAGTGATGTTCAAAATGTTGTGACTAGTTATACATTTCGGGCTGTGCTACCTCCATGTCCAAGCTTGATCTGTAATTTTGGTGGTTTCACATATTATAATGAATATTAGATACTTTTTCATTCATCTTCACTGTTTATATGTAGAAAGCATGCCCCCCCAGTCAACAGTCCCAGCCTTCACCAACTTTCACATTATTGAATTCTTAATTCTGTAGCAGTTCCATCCCCTTATGGTAGAATATCCTTTTTGCCTCAACTAAAGAGTCAAATGATCTCCCTGAATAAACAAATGCAACCCCCTTCACTTCTTGGCATGGTATATAAGCCCATATTCTTCACCACAGACACTTAAAATTGACCACTTCCAAGGCCCATTTAACTGAATTAAAAAAATAAAGAAAAGCACTTCCAATCAAAGTTCATACATAGCATTCCAACGCTTGCTCAGACAACCAATATGAAGAAGGCAATAAAAGCAAAATTATGATGTAGCACATAGTCAATTTATGGTGTTTACCTGGCCAAGAGTCATAGGACCTTTTCCAGGATTACTAGGATAAAATGTAATAGCCACTACTCGAGTTAAGAAATCAATATCTCCTTCTAGCTCTTCAAACTCATATAACAAGGGAATGGTAGATGTATCCTGAGCATGAAGCCGTGCACCAGCACCAGTGATAGCCATGTCTTCAGCACTGATTGGTCCTGGCAAGGGTATCACAAGGTTTGTCCCAGTTACACATTGAGGTATTGAAGCAGCCTGAAAAAAAAATCTAAAGTTAAAATACAGTGTTTTGAAAATTCTGTTTGTACTTGTGCATAAAAATTAAGGTCTGCAGTATTGTATTTAACCATTATTGTATATGTAAGTTATTCCATTTTCTTCTACTTAATCATAATTCAATATATGAGTCATCAATTCACAAGTGATGATACCAGACATTCTACATAGACTCGCACAATGCATTGGGATTTCCCAAAACAACCATAAGAACTCCCAGAACAACTAGTCCTTCATCCCCAGAAGATACCATCACCTTTCCCTAGAACCTAGCCAGAAATACTCTGTAGACTTGCAGGGGACATAAACATCAGCTAGACTAGCTTTACTTCTAAGCCTTCAAATCCATTTTCATCATAGAATCTAGGTCGTTAAATCTTGCAATTTTCTTTCTACCATGTTTCTTTTTCCTCCTTCCTTTGCCCTTTTTATGCTTATTCATGACACTCCCCCACTTATATCTCTGCCTCTTTCAAATACATTCGTCCAAAGGAAACTGATTCCACATTGGTCAAGGTCACTATTTAAAGAAACAAGAAACCGAAATGAAGAATTAAGTTCACTCTGCAATAACTAGAGCGATGCAAAACTTTATAATAAAGATAAGGACCCAAATATTTTCAAGGTTTACCTTTCAATACCATCACATCCAAAAATGACTAGGAAAAGAGAAGATAAATATCATTAAATGTCATTTAAGGAAAACTGAACTGATAATTCAATTGCCAGCCAACCAAAGAAGGGTAAGCAAGGAAAAAGAGCATATGTTGCTTGACGAGTATGCATATTATATTAATTCACATGAGAGAAATTTTAGCATGCCATGAAGACATAATTAAGAAGCAAGATGTATAAATGAAACAATATCACACCTCGACAACCAGTTTAAGTCTGTCTAGGTGACGCCCAGTCCTCACATCAACTGTTGATGGATAAGTTGAATCATCTGCCCCGTGAGAAACTGTCAGAAGAAGCTGACAGACATGGCAAGGCTCACCTAGATATACATAAATCTCAACCACATCTGCACCTTGCAAGCAAACCTGTTAGGAAAACGATCAAAGAGTTAAATCAATGAACTATTTGTGATGGCTATATGATCTATAATTGTAACTGAAACACAGAGACAAGATTAAAGATAAAGATTTACCCATGTTAATTCTTTCCCTTTGAAACTCAAAAGATTGGATCTCCCACTAATATTAGGAAACATGTTGGTGACTGGCTTAAGAAAGAATCCAAATGGTCGAGAGGGTACCTATAACAAATAAGTGATCACATAACACATCACGTATCGAGTTAGTGTGACCTAAACCTGTCCTCTAAGTGGAAAAGTACTCTTTCTATAAATTCTGATATTTTCATAACAGCTCTGAACTAGTAAACTTATTGCATCTACTCCAATGTCAAAAAGAGATCATCATGCGAACAACATAGCATCTATTTAGATGATAGATAGGCAGTCCTTTAATCCTTAACTCCATTAAACTATGGATAAGCCTTGGATGGAGTTCACCAAAGAAGGCAAGGCCTCTGCAAAGTTCCCTTAAAATCCCAGTTTCTCCCTCATTAAACTAATAATTTCTTCTTCTTTCTTTCATCTTTATCATACCAATGTCATGTCCTGTACTATATCTTATCTCTTTAAATCAAAGCATTATTTCAAAACTCCGAAACTTATTCTTGAAACCACCTTATTTTTCTCATAATTCTTTAATCATTACCAATTCTTATAATGTTTCTCATAGATAAGTCCAGGATCAAAATACAAATCACCCAAAAGCATACATTTAAAGGTTGAACTGCAACTGATGGCAGATGCTTGAACAGCCTCACTCCAAGAAACATCTCCAGCTGCTTCTGACGAGAACTATCCACAACTGCATTTTTGTACCTCCTCTGTAGAGTAATTTTCATGTTCTGCGCAGCAGAAAACTGCTTAAACTTTCCAGCTTCTTCATTGAAAATGCTGAGAATTTGGCTATGCATAGCTTTGGAACCAGTGTAAAGTGTTGCATGGATATCACCAGCAAGAAGAAAGAGATCAGCTAGTTGAGATACAGGAGATAAGATAGTTGAAGCCTTAAAATCCTCAAATGTCATATCAAATCTCTTCCAGGGTTTATCTGGACATGGATGATCCCATGTGGTAGTCCGAGTATTGTGATCAATGTAATATGTTTTTCCTGTTACAGCATCTGAACGTTTCTCCCATCCCGGTGGCAATGGAGCAGTATATCCACCAGAGCTATTAACTGACTGGTAACCAAATGCGATATCACTATCAAGTGATATGGCCAATCTCCTGCACTGTTCCACAAACACTTGGAGGGAGCCAAAGTAACTAGCAGCATTAGTTCTATCCAAGGAATCTGCACAGTTAAAGCGTATGACTCCATTTTGACGTGATCTTAAGCAGAAAGCACCTGCAAAATCATCATTATGGATGATTTCACCTCTGCAATCCTTAAGTCGTTGCCGTGAAGGTAGATAATCCCCTTCAGATATATCGATAGCTAAAGTTGGTACTCTTAAAAGTCTCCAAAGACCCTCAATTGTTTGTGGCTCACCTTTCAGTTTTATGCTAGCGTGCCAATCATAATTTATTAGATGTATCCGTGTGTAAGGAAGTTTTCCAGTTGATCTTATATAGTTCAAGGATTCCTCAAAATGCTGAACTAAAAGACATTCTGACTTCCCGTCTTCATTCCTAAGTAAATTGACGCAAACAATTGGAACAACAGTTTTTTTCCTCTGACCTTCCACAACAGCTACATTCAAATTTCGAGCATCATATCTTTTACTCAACCTTTGATAGTATTCTGAGCTTCCTTTATATGGGTCACAATCTGAAACATAAATTTCTGCTTCCTTAGCAGTAATTTTTAACTCTGCACCCCACCAGATTGGGATTGTGCCCCGTCGCCAAACATACGTGTTGAAAGGAATACTCTGACCAGTCCTTTTTGGTACCCATACAAGTTGCTCACACTCTACTTCATTTCCTGTTGTCACAAAAAGTTCACCAGTTCAGTCTAAGCCAGAAAGCAAGTTATATGGACCAAGCAATCAAATAGGCAATGTAGAATATGTATATCAAAGACATAATAAAGAGGAAATTGTCAATGGAAGTTTGGTGAAAAGAGGTCGAAGAAAGGCACGGTGCAGTTTCAACAATATACAAGATACTATAATCCATTATCATTCTTTTACAAACACCCACTGCATGCTTTAAAGTTGAAAATGTTCAAAACAATATAGAACTTTGAGGATGTTAGAGAAAGAAGCAGAGAAAGCACAGCAGAACATGAAAATGCCTTATATGGATAATAATACGTGAATCAAGAGTTGATAACAGTAACAACCTACCAGTGCTGAAGCATGAATTTAAACCCCTAGCCAAGTATCGAGTACCAGGATGAAGCCGACTACGACGAGCTATAAGAGCAACTACTCCTTCTAACTGACCCAAGCTTCCAAAGCTTCGACATTCTGCAAAGCCCTATACATTAATATCAAGCAAACAGTATCAACACGTAAATGTTATATCTTACCAACTATATTATTCCCCTTCCAGAACTAGAAATATTTTGCATTGCTACAGAATGATTAATAGGAAAAATTAGGAGGGGATGCATGACTAAAATACAAGGAATTAAAGAACATGCACCAGGAAAACAACTATGAAGAAGCAGTCACGGCTTAAACAGAAGATTAGAGAAGCTATTGTAGACAACAAGAATAAGCTAAGAATAAATGAAATGAATATTGTCATCAGAATCTGGGTAATAAGCTTTCCTGAAATCACAAATAAATATAATGCAGGCTGTCTCAAATTATAAATTAAAGACTATGCTGAAGAAACAAAATGGCTTCATAAGGGATATGTGAAAGATGGACAGATAAAAGGCCTGATAATTTTTAGTTACAGTAGGTATATGCCAATCCAGTTTAAACAGTTAGAAAATGTATGACGGAGGGATAGATGACATTAAGAGTAGAACGATATAAATATGGCCTGTGCAACATGATGGTTAACCAAATTGCAACCTACAACTTGCAATACTGAAAAATGGATATCATAACCCACACAGAACGCAGCAATTATGACATCATTTCTATTTCTCTGAAATGTAGTTAAATAAAAACCAATAAACTTGTAAACCAATTTATTTCCAATCCTCAATTCTCCAATTCCAAAGTAACAACCAAAAGAACAAGAAGCCAATTACATGTAAACCATTTTAGTTATTAACATGTTACAACTACTTCGGCATTGACTTCACACTAACAACCAAGCAATGAGCTCAGATAAGACAGAGTCATACATGCCAATTTGCAGTTAGAAACAATCAGTCATTAGAGCAGAATATTGAAGAAAAACTCGTGAGAAATCAATTAGCATCAATCTCAAGAAACATAAATGACGCTACCTGCAGAAGTGTAACACAATGCTGTGGAAGCCCAACGTTTTTGAAAGGTGTGGAAAACCATCCATTCCAGACAAATTCATCATCAGGATTTTCCAAGGGCATACGGCTTGGGAAAGGTCTAGTGATGTCTCTTGTCTCACAAAAATAGTGCTTCCCATCAATGTCAAGTTCAGTTAACTCTTGAACATTCTTTACTTCTCCTTTACCCTGCTGCTGAGGAATTTGGAGTGATATTTTAATCCATTGGCTCTCTGTGACTGTAAATACACATCCTCCGCCAGGCAAATTTGGGATGCTTTTTGTTAACTTTGTGGCCACAAGCAGCAGGCCATAACTGCCTAGGGCAGCATAACCTAAGATTGCCCTTGCGTAAACCTTACTCCTGCAATACCAGCGTGATCCACTTGTGATGAAATCTAAAGCTTCATCTTCAGATTTAAAAACATCTAAACCCCACTTCCCACTATAGCGAAGAGTGCCTGTTGTTGGATCAATATATATCACTTGAGTGTCAGCCCTGGAAAATAAGCTGACAATAACATAGACTTCACCAGTATCAAGTGTTGCAACAACAACAGACGTATTTCTTGAACCACCAACTGCAATTAAAACAAACTGTAAAATTAATGCATGGTTAAAAATAGCATTATAGAAGAAAAGCAAAGACCTTTTTTCACCCAAATCGAACCAAAACAAATTGAAATGTTTTATTGAACAGCACCCAGTAGACATAGTAGAGGGACACAATGTGCATATTTGCCATAAAAACTTGAAGTGATAGTAAAATTGAAACCAAAGGCATCTCAATCCAAAAAGGGGAAAAGAAAGAAACTAAATCCAGAAGCACACAAATTTACCTGGTGATTCCATGCGAGCTAGAAGTAGTGGATTATTAGAGATCTCTTAATTCCTTGAGTTTTACGTTCTGTGAAGTAGAGAAACCAAAATCTGAACCTGAGCAACAGAATGAAAGGAGAGAACACAAGTGGGGAAGAAATCAGAAGCAACTCTAGAAACAAATCTAACAACGCAGATGCATATATGTGAACATGTATACCAACTTCGTGATTTGCCAATCACAACCTTTAGAGGGCAAACAAAATGCAATCTGGCGACCGAATGAGATTATTCTAATATACATTTTGTTCAAGCACAATTCAGTAGCTCCTTTTTTCTATCAAAGTTTCTGTTTTCCCATATTCTCTTCACATTCGCACATATGCAGAAGGAAACACAAGCCCCGCAAACATGTTCATGCTTTTCATAAGATACTGAAATACGAGATCCAAAATATCGAAATAAAAGTTTCGATGATACTGGCACTAATTGTAATTCTAAAAGTGGCCCAACTTGTTATTCTTCTTATCAAACAAAGAAGCGAAAAGGGTTTCAAGAAACTTACAAGATTCAAAACCTCATTTCTGCCAAGATCCAATTTTTATTATCAGAAGAAAAGAAAAACATAAAACTTTCTTCAAACCAAAATAAAATTTGCAAAAATGAATCCAAGGACAACAATTAGATGCACAGCAATGAACATAGGATTGGAATTGAAGAACAAGAGAATTGAATTGTGCTATACGTATATATTAATAAAGAGAGAGAAAGGTCACCTGAGAGAAAAAGATGCCAAGTTGAGGGAGGAAGCGAGTACGATACGGAAGACTGAAGAAAATCGGTCAGAATGTAAAGCTTAAATCAGAAAATTAATATTATTATATGCAAAATAAACTAAATATCGTGAAACACGAAGACAATGAAATAAATTGAAAAGATCTCTTTCCACATCGATTTTGCGGTAATAACATGTCGTTGATAATTTCAATTTCCACGTCTATTATTCATCATGCTACATTCATCCGTTTGCTCCATCGATTTGGTTAATTGATCTTGATTTGTACTTCAAAGGCAAAATTTCAATTATACATACACGGTTAGTAACAATGTTATGAGTATTATATTAGATCTAGTTCTCGGTATTAGTATTAGTAAATATTGGTGCTTATATTGAAACATGCAATACCAAGTAAATTTCAAATTACCTTAAATATAATTTCTCATAATTTCTTAATAATTTGATTTTATTTGTTTATTATGACTTTCAATATAACAAGTAATTCTATAAGTTTAATTTACTTTAATCATATCAATTTTTTAGTACATTAAGTTTAGGAGAAACCAAGTTTTAAAGATAAGAGTAACTTGAAAGATAATCTTAAATAAAAAATATTGACATATTGTTTGGTACAGTGAATTTGAATAATAATGATAATAAAACTTTCTTTTTAATAACTAAATAAAAATTGAGGTCAATACAATTTAAGTGAATATGTCATTGAATAAAGTTTCAAGTTTCAAGTTTTTTATTTTTCTCTTTTCTTTTAATTTCACTTATATTTGATATACATCAAATTTTATATATGTAATATAAATATAAATATAAAACTTTTAACTATAAGTATTTTTGTTTCAAATCCATTACTACTTTGTTATGTTACTTAGCATGAACTCTTTTTGTTATATTTATATGGACCTACATTATTCTTAATATTAAACTTAGCAAATCAACCCTAAGTCCCACCTTAACTCAACGTGCTTGACTAAGTTTGATATGACTTAGGATTAGGTTCAGCTCTTTCTTGAAAATGTTGAGCTTTAAGTTAAGTTCGGATTTTTTTTTTAATTTTCTAACTATGAGCCTTTGAAAAAGGATGTCATTTCCTAAATTTTAAATTTAAAAAGAAAAAATAGGTTGTCTAAGCCCAATCAAGCTTTGGGTAGGGTCCAAGCTCAAGAGCTCTGGCTCAACTTGACCCAATCGGTTGGTAGAGTTCATTGTGAGAAAATCTCATTATCTTTTAAATAACAAAGAAACTTATAATTTAAGTACTTACTACCTTACAGATCTAAATGCCTCCATCTTTATACCAATTTATTTCTCAACATTAAGTATAATTTTTTTCTTCAAATGATTCAAACTTTTGTTTCATTAAATATATACAACTATCTCTAGAAAGATCACCTATTAAATGCGTGCATCTACCTTTAATGCATGTAAATATAGGGTCATATACATCTAAATGTATAGGCTCTAATTACTTATTGGCACATTCTCCTTTTCCACTAAAGGATAATTTGTTCATTTTCATTAACAAATAAGATTCATATAATTCATAATAAAAAGATCCAAATATGTTTCTTTACGTAATTATGTGATTCTAGTTTTATTGATATGACTTAATTTACAATGCGACAAATAAGATGAATTTGTCTCACATAATATTATTTTCTTATTATTTATGTTAAAGATTAATGTTTTAAGATCTAATTAATACAACCTACTTTTAAGTAATGTAAATCCATAACAACCATCATCTTTATATAAAAAACAACTTTTATTCTTAATAATAAATATAAATCCATTTAAATCTAAATAAGAAGAGAAACATTTTCTTTTTTGAAATTAAATATAAAATTAAAAATACGCTTCCTCAAATAAGGATGGCAAATGGGCCCAGCTTGGCCCTGCTCAAAGTCAATGGGCTAGCTTGGGTTGATCAATCTTAGGCCCAATCCAGCCTCGGGCTCCCCAGGCCTAGCCCGACCTGAGGCTCGATCTTTTGAGATAAACGAAATCGTTTTAGCAAAAGACGTCGATTTGCATTTAAAATTAAAAAAATTGTCGGGTTGAATCGGGCTTGGCTCGAGCTTTAGCAACCTCTAGCCCAGTCGGGCTCAGAAAAAAAGAGGTCATTTTGTACTTAAAATTAAAAAAAATTGGCTAGGTCGAGTTGGGTTACATTGCCATCCTTATCTCCAAAGGATTACAATGCCATTATTTAAAACAAATACTAATCACAAGCCACTCTTTTAAGCTAGTAATACATTTTAAAGATTGTAGTACTATTTACTAACTAAGAAGAATGTATATAAAAGCTTTTTTAAATAGCCTTTAAAAGAATTCGAGATAAGAAGTTTATGACATATACATATTGTTGTCAGTTTCCATTTATAAACTTCCAAATTGTATCTTATGGAGGGTTGAGATATAGCAACATTCGAGGAGTTTGAGCAAATAAGAGCTAGTAGTTAGTTCTCCTTTATATTAAGACGTTTGTGGGAAGTTCCATCTTGCATTCATATTGTCATTGCAGTCTAAGTGTAACTTCTTCGCAATAATGATACACCTGATCTAGTTGATAATGAATCTACTTAGGATTTGGATACCTTTTCAACATTTTAGAAAGCTTGTATGTTTCTTTCTCTCCAAACTATATAGGCATAGCAAATCAACGTTAATTTGAAGATTATGGTATCACTTTTTCTTTGAAATTTAACTCCAAAAGACCAGCTCACAATCTGAGGCTGGCTCTCAGCTTGACAATATAATCTACTTAACCTTAAGATCAGATTCCATATAATATTAAGATAACTACATTTGAATAAGATAGGATCCATATTCTCAAGCATTTATTTATAAAGTTTACAATATATGTTACTAGAGTTATCCCATTTAATTTTGTCTATAGTTTTGAGCCTTTACTTAATTGCTAACCAAAGTATGAATAATTAGTAAGTTTTTATTGAACTAAATAGAATTTCTCTAAGAAATAATTTGCTCAGGATCCTTGAAAAGAGTTAGGCAAGAGACGTTGTGAATATTCTCGATTTATGTCTCATCTAAATGATAGTATCCTCTCTACTAAGGTTTAAATTACAGTTACATATAAAAATTACAGATAGGCAGCCCTAGGATTTTTTTGGAGTCCGAAAAGTCCAAAAATCCCTCGAAACTTGACGTTTTTGAGTGTTTGTGTGTCTGCCTATCACGATCGTGTCATATGGGCCACGATCGTGGGCTAACTCCAGTGCTTCTGTCACGATCGTGGCCTGTTGTGCCACGATTGTGAGCCATTATTTTGGCCTAAGTGTCTCTGAAACTTCTCCATTCTTCAATGTTGACCCTAAAACACTAACAAACACATCAAGGTATCTCAAAAAAATAATATTTAAGCTCAAAGACTTGTACTAACCCTTAAAACACGTAAACACAATTAATTAACAAAATAACACAATTCTAACATAAACACTTACTAAACGATTAAGTTAACAATTAAATATATATCAAACTAAGCCCTTAACATGATGCAATTCACACTTATCAGCAATCAATACCTTTATTGCAATAATAAAGAAAGAGGCAAATAAGTAGCCACTCTTTTAGATTTATTTATGTAATGGAGGTTTAAAGAGTCAAAACGCGAACAAGAGTTTGAGAGGCCACAATTTTTTTTTGTTAGTCCGCCAGTTTTAAAACAGAATGGCTTTGCCAATCATATTTCTTTCTTGAAGATTAGAGGGATTATGTGTTGGACCCCGATCTTTAAGTGAAAATTTAGAAATATTAAATGAAATTCAATGAGTGTTTTTGTATATAAATTGTGTTATAGATGTTTTGTATCTTAGGGAACATTGATGAGAAAAGATTTGAGGACTTTGATATTTGAGTAAATTTGGATAGATTATGAGAGTAAAGTGAATGAGTTAATTGAAATGGAAGTTGAAATTAAGAAATAAAGAGTGAAAGTGTGAAA
>JAOTAW010000001.1:17906746-17931626 GCA_025629945.1 Erythroxylum savannarum | reverse complement strand
AAAGGATATGGGTATGTTAGTGCCATTGTTCTCTTAGCCTGCATTCAATCACATTCATATTGTGCAAAGCGATCTTTCTAAATGGTGAACCCCTTTCCCTAATTATAAACCATTAATTAAACCACTTTCCTGATTGCTTTGTTATTCCTTGCAATTTAATTGATCAACCACTCCAATCATTTTTTTTCTACAATTTTCTGTCGATATCATACAATTAATTAGGTTTAAATTGTCTGGTAAATGAATTGGTCCTTGAGGGAGACGACTTTAGAATATTCACTGTGCGGGTACTAGGAAGATTCTGTACACTTGCAGAAATAATCGATCAATTGTGATTGAGTAAGCCATCGAGGATGGTCACTTACTGAGTTTACAAAAACTCACCCAAACTTTGCAATAATTTTCAGGTTCAGAGGACATATTCAGTTAGGCTAATTGGAGTATAGCTACTGAAATCAGATATGGACTAAGGGTCGGGATCAGTTTGTATCTGCATATGTCTTCAGTGATTATTGTTTTGAACTATATTTCCATAAGTATTGTACAACGAGTATGTAAATGATTTGGCAATGAAATAACATTATGATTACAAGTGTTTTGTATCTGAAATGGGCGCAAATGGCTATTAAATTATAATGTTTTGTAAAATGTTTGTAACACTTATGAATAGAAATATTTAAGAATAAAGTGGGCATGATTTGATTATTGTTTTTCACATATGTGTACATTTTTATAAAAAAAATTTGTAACGAGTTTTGACTGAATGACTGTTCTAGCATACTACTCTTTCAGGGTACATACTCGAATATCACTCAGGATGTTGGGTACGTTTCTTGCAAGAGTGGGGTGTTATATATAATATATTAATATTCTTAATTAATGTAATTTAATGTAACCAGAATACCAAAAGCTTTAGTTCATCCATCTTCTCTCATCTCTGTCTTCTCTGTACTCTCTCTCTTTATAACTACATAGTCCAGAATGTTACCCTCATTCGATATTTTGCCTCAATAGTTCCTATCCTTCTGGTTTCTCTTTCAATCTCCACCCTTCATTGCTATTGTCGAAGTTTCCTCACATTGTGCGGCAGGGCAAGTCGGAGGTTAAGGCTTTTAAAAATTTGCTAGACGTTGTGTTAGGTATGGAGGTATAATGAATGTGAGCTTGGATGTAGGGTTTTTGAGTCTGATCCTTATGGATGGGTTCCCTGTCGTCTTTGTGTGGTTACTATTTAAAGTGACAAAAACGCTTTTGGTTCTTCACAATTTAGAATAAACCAACCAATTTATTATTTAACTGGTCGATTTTTATTCACAACAGTCAAAAGTAAAAACTGAACCAAAAATCAGTCTGGTTCATGTTTAACCTACTCAAACTGTCCAGTTTGGTCCGATTTTTACATTGTTAATAAGAGAATGAGTCATAAATAACTTACCATCCTTGTCAACTTGTTTTATGGAGTTGGATTACTTCTGTTTATTTCTTTGCTTGCTCAAATAATTTGTATTTTTATTAGGAATAATAATTGATTGAGCTAGACAACCTGAGCTTAAACTTAGTTTGAAGCTCGAAATTTTTTTAAAAAAAGTTTGAGCTTGACTTGAAGTTTGGTCAAACGGGGCCGAGCCCTTGTTGTTTTGTCAAACATACTTTTCATGACCAAATTTTTTGCAACTGTAACATTGCCTTTGAACTTATGGTAATTACTAGATTAAGTACTTTTTCCCCTGCGACCACCATGGCTGTGACAACAAATGCTTTTACCCCATCCACCACCGACTAAATTTTTTTGTCTTTCAATTAAAGAAGTCTTTCCCTTCACATGAAATACCTTCTCTTCACTCTTTCTATGAGATCTATTTAGCCCATCTTCTTATATATGCTAGCAAGTAATTTATTAATTCATCAAAGAATAAATAGATAGATTATCAGATTCTTCAATGGCAACAATAACATGTTCAAAGTTTAGAGTCAAACTCTTGGACACCTTACAACTGTTTAGTTCTAATATTTTCATCATATGATTTCAGATGATTAACAGCTACAAAAACTCTAGATAGATAAACTTCCACGAACTAATTGTGCTTTATAGATAATGTTTCAAAATCATAATGTAAAGTTTGTAATTTCACATTGATTAACTTTCTGTCTCCTAAGTATTCTTGTTTTAACATCTCCTATATCTTATTGAAAGTGGTAGTTGTTACAATACGGGAGAATACCTTATTATCAAGAGCTTGTTGAATGAAGAATAAAGTCTTTGTATCTTTTAATACCATGTTAAGTAACCGTTTCATCACAATAGACAACTAAAGGTACTATTATTCTTGTAGTTTATGTGGATGATATAATTGTAACAGGCAGTAATTCACAACTTATAGACAACTATGTTGCTATTTTGGCAAACAAGTTCTCTATCAAAGATCTAGGGTCACTATATTATTTTTTGAGCATAGAGGTTATTCCAAACAAGGAGGGCATCATTCTTTCACAAAAGAAGTATATCCTTGACCTACTACAACATACAAAAATGGTAGAGGCTAAATCAATTCTTACACCCATGGCAAGTCACCCAATTATAGCCCTAAATTTCGGAACACCACTAAGTGACCCATCCGAATACAGAAAAATAGTAGGAAGTCTACAGTACCTGCTTTTGACTCGGCTTGATGTTGCGCTCCCAATTCAACCATCGCCCAACATCCGACCATTGGGCTGCTGTCAAATGTCTTCTTCACTACTTGGTTGGGACCGTTGATGATGGCTTACAACTCTATCGTCGATCCAGCACTAGTCTCTATGCCTTTGCAGATCAAAGTCACTATTCTTCGCTCCATGCATACTCAGATGCTGATTGGGGTGGCGACAAGACTGATTATCAATCGACTGGAGCATTCGTCATTTACCTAGGTCGCAACCCTATCTCCTGGAGCTCAAAGAAGCAGAAGTCAGTTGCTCGCTCATCTACCGAGGCCGAATATAGATCTGTGGCTAACATCGCTGCTGAATTGAACTGGGTGTGTAATCTCCTCGCTGAACTCAACAACACTCCTTCACAATCGCCGGTGATATATTGCGACAATGTTGGGGCGACACAACTAAGTTCAAATCTGGTGTTTCATTCACGAATGAAACACTTAGCCATCGATTTTCACTTTGTCAGGGAACAAGTCCAATTCGGCGCCCTCCGAGTCTCGCATATCTCTGCCGACGACCAAACAGGTGATACCCTAACCAAGCCGCTTCCAACATCGCGATTCCTTGAGCTCAAAATCAAGCTTGGGCTACGTAGACGTCTGCCAGCTTGAGGGGACGTAATAGAGCCCATAGTGAAGCCCATATCACAGACTAGTATATCTGCACAGAATATTCTTTGTAATCTCCTAATTAGATTTGTCAATCATATAGATTTGTAACTGTAGATACAACTTAAGTTTAGGCACTTACATAGGCACTTAAATAGCTTAGAGTTCCCTTACATATTTGTATAAATTAAGAGTTCATAATATAACAAAATACACTTCAATTCATAAGTCTTATAGAGAAGAGGTGGTCCAATCCACAAGCAAGCTTCATCTCTGTTTCCTCAAGTCCATCGACTAATAAGCATAATTCCTGTTCGCCAGTATTGGGTCTGCATCCGCCTAAAGCCATATTGGGTGGAACGAAAACAATGTTAACCTGGCATGCTCAAGATCAGTTAACACCATTGATTCTCAAAGACCAAGCTGAGTATAATTCCTTGAGCATTAGTGAACTTGATGAGACAGGATATAAGGTGGAGAATGTATTTGATTCCTCAACTTTTCACTGGTAATACAATTGGAATGATGAAAACTGTCTTGATATCAATCATTGAAATGAGAAACATTCATATGACTGTACATGCTCTTCATTTACAAGTGATATTCACATCCTGCAGTATTTTTTAGGTAATTCAAAGTCAATGCTTAAACTAATCATATCTTGACAGGTACTCCACAATTGAATATCTTCATCAGTTGGAAGATAATAAAGATTATCATTCCTTCTCTGCAATCACTACAAAAACATCTTTCAGTGACCACTTCTGTTTCTCACTTTTGGCAGGGGGATTGATGACTGCTCTTTCAGCAGTAGCTGAACGGTAGCCGATCACAATCTCTCTCCTCCGTCGGGCTCGTAAGATTATTTCATAAAAACTCAACTCCTCACCTTCACGAAGATAGAGATCTGCTTGCCGAATCTGCAACTCACTTCCCTGATGAAGAAAAGTTCTATAAGCGATACATGTAATTAATAATCAGAACTTGTCTCTCAAACAAATTATCATATTTTAACCAGTTCTTACCAAAAAAAAACATATTTAACACTACTAAAAATTGAACCACTGGGAGATCTTTTTATAAGCGAAGAGCATCTGAGGTTTTATCCCAATAA
The DNA here is from genome assembly GCA_025629945.1 of Erythroxylum savannarum. Taxonomy (NCBI): domain Eukaryota; kingdom Viridiplantae; phylum Streptophyta; class Magnoliopsida; order Malpighiales; family Erythroxylaceae; genus Erythroxylum; species Erythroxylum savannarum. The sequence continues at coordinate 17,927,207 of JAOTAW010000001.1, read as the reverse complement.
TGCAAATTAACATGATATCTACATCTTTAATGAATTTATGGCATCAATTAAAGAATGCAGAATAGCAGAATGCCAATTGACAAGCTAGCCTAAATTTTTCTAAAAAGCAGTAGCATGGACATGTTAGTTTGTGATTACACTCTAGTAAGCTTATTTTTCTCTTAACATATTTGTACTCCCAAACGTTCTCAATATTTTAATAATCGAGAAACACTACCTCCTCTGCAAAAAGCTCCTCTAATACAGCATTTATCTGGCGATCCTCTGCAACCATGGCCAATGCCATGCTGACAAGCTCATTTGATAGAACATAATCACTGATCCTTGACATGGACAATAGATTTTTAGTCCTTGGGTCCAAAATTTCACTGATTATTACTGATTTGTCTGAAGCCTGCTGCATCTCACCAATCCAGGAACCCTGTGAGAGGCTTCTTTGGAGCTGGGAAGCCATAGTTTCTCTATATGGAAGACGCTTTGCCTTAAAGAATCATGAGAACCATATATTTATATACTTATCTATTAGGAAAGAATTTTCAATAATTCAAATAATGTATTTCCTATAAGACAAGTATCAAAGCAAACTTTACTCTTTCCAACTCTCTGAAAAATGTAGAACTTTACTAGAAAGCTCAGTGAGTTAGTCTAACGTCCATGAAGAACCAGAAAGCTACAATGTCAATCAATCTATCATCAACCGTGGTCACAAGATTCATTACTTCAACAATGGAATCATCATGTACAACCACAATTCAATTAGATTAATTTATGAATACCTGAATATCACGGATCAATAATAGTGTGGCCAGAGACCTAGAATCAGCTTGAATGGCTGAATCTTCCACAGATTCATCAGCCAAAATCAAGATCTGTGAACACAAGATATTGCGTCAAAATCTGTATAAATGTTTATCTCACTATATTTTTACAGGTTGTACTACTTACCGAGTCGAAAGATTCTAAAGGAAGACTCTCCAAGTGACGCCGAATCACAGCATTTCCCTCTCTATTAACCAATGATATGTTCACCAGTCTGCTCAAATCCAGACCACCATCAATAAGCTTCTTTTCCCTCTCATTTTCGGGAACCTCATTGAACATCCAAAGCTCTGAATCAGGTGCTAGGAAGGCATCGAGGACCTGATCCAACAGAGTAACATATTCTATTAACTTGGTGATGGAAAGAAAAAGAAAGTAGAACAAGCTACTCTGATTAGCATCAATTAATATCCAAGAGAACCTACAATCATTATAAGACTAAAGGGTGACAAACTATTCATTTAACTTAAACGACAAGAGAATTCATTAATGTGATGACTTCATTAACTATTCTACATCACAAAAAAGAAATGGGAAAGGCAAGAAAATAGTGTACATAGAAGCAACAGGTGAGATTTGTGTTTGGAAGATGATGAGATGATAAAGTCAAACTGGAAGGCAGAAACCATACACTTGAAATTAGGCTATATTCTTACGACAGCAGATATTAGTAATGAAGGAGCAAAAATGAAAAGAAAAAAGAATATTTTGTTGAATGCTTGCTAACACAAGAATATACTGGTAAAAATGACCGCGTACTTGAGAAAAGGAGGAAATTGTAAACTTCTTGTCAATTTATCAAAAGATAAATCCACTGGTAGACATGGTGGACTTAGTGAACAACCATTGTAAGAGTAAATCGGAAATGATATGAGCTATGGTGATTAAACACAAATTTCCATGCCATAACAGAATGAAGTTCATTCTTAAGACTGAATTAGTCGGACCGAAATGCTACACTTAGTAGCTAACCTTCACTGGACCCCAAACTATTAGGAGCATCAAGAACTGATATGTCCTTTTTTAACTGAATCTTGGTAACTTCACAACTTAAATAGACACTCAAAACATAACAAGAAAATCGTGAAGCATCTACCACCACTTTGTTCAACCCAAGGTGTATTGGGAATATGATTGTGTAATCCTTATCGTGTTACCATAATCATATCTTCCATATCTCGTCGCCAACCACATAAAAGTATCTTTTCTGCAGACTTTGGAACAATGAAGTCTTTGGGTAGACTTCCCCTCCATACCTGCAGCATCCAGGCGAACAAGAAAAGAATTAGGTGCTTCATAGACAGAACTTACCACAATCATATCATCAATGTCCCTCCTCCATCCACAAAGTAGAATCTTCTGTGGCTTTCTGACTGGTCGGGCAAAGTGCATAAATGATGCTTCTTTGACCTGAATGATGAAATTGATTATTTTGTGTAAGTCTTTTAATTATGCCATCTCCATTTAGTTAAATTCCAGCGAACGCATCATCCTATATTTGTATATATTGGGGCAAGTTTGTCATGAATGACAGGTTTGATTGATCATGACTAATTGCTTCCTTTCTCATTCTGATTTCACTTTTCTAATTTTCCAAAACAAGGATTCATAATGCATGCCTTTGTTGCATTTAATATCCAGTTTTGCATAATCTAGAATGAAAAGGCCATCACAATATGGGCCATAATAATACAATGTTGGTGGAGAAGTATGAGTATGCTAGGCAATTAACTTTTACAAGTCCCTAGAAGTATAAACATGACAGAACTCCAAAAATAAAACTCTCGGAGTAGTCCAATTCTATTTGTATGAAAATGCACAGAACTCATTTGGTGGATTTGTGCTAAACAAAGAGTCCTCAGATTTACCATGACAAGATTTATCACTGGGCTAAGATAATAAGGAAAAGATGAATACTAAGTCAATATTTAATGGTGGTATTTGCCAGGAAACTGCTCAATTCAAAAGCTTAAGTTGTTAGGCGAGGCCCAACAGTGGATCATATATTATTTTAACACACCTCTTCACACAAAATATTGGCCAACACAACAAATCACAAATATACTATAGATAAGATGGTTGCAACAACTTGAACTCGAGACTTAGTCACACAAGGCTCTATTACCATAATAGGAAACTACTCTATCCAAAAACTTAAGTTGTAGAGTGAGGTTAGAAAATGGATCATGTATTATTCTAATATCATTTAAGTAAGTTTAGTTCCATATAAAAGGATAAAATATTTTGCCAACTGCATAAAATTATTTTATTCAATAGTAGAAATATAATACAAGATAGTAAGCAAACTTCTAGAGGGGTAATAGGATTCCAACAAAAGAAACATCATTCCATACCTAGTCAAATTTGTACTGATCATTTCTTTCTTCCATTAATTTGAATCATACAAACTTGTTGGCATATCTTGAATTAGTAAAGTAGTAAGTTTGCTTCCACTACTAAGTGGTTAAGACATGGAAGGTCAATTTATTTGTACTTGTAGCACAAGAAAAAAATAGGCAATCTATTGGAAAACCATCTTTTTAAGGAAAGTGAAAGCACCGTAGGTAATGCTGCAGGAGTATAGCTATCATCATCTTCAGCTATAACAAGCACTTCATCACCATCCTGGAGGACATATGTATCATCAGGATTTAAGATAATCTTACCACCACAAGATGCAACCTTGACCCCACAAGGTATTGCATCAGGAAAACTGATTAAAACATCCTCAAATTGCATGCCATCCAACTGTGGCCATCTTTTGATGTAAAATTCACAGTTTTCGAACCCCAGGATGTCTTCCCATATCTGCCATATTACATCCTTAAGTTGTCAATTACGGAAAACTAGGAAACAAGTTTGCCAAGCAATAATTTAAAGCAGCAAAAGATATATATTGCTAGATTTTTTTTGAAAAGTCATATATTGCTAGATTTGTTATAATGGTTGGATTTATATTGATGCTACTAATTCATAAAACTAAAACTGACTCAGAAAGTAACCTGAGCAAGTCCTGGCTGCCGAGCACATTGAATCATCAAGCGACCAATTACATCATGAGCAACAACAGTTTCGACAAGATCTCCACCAACAAGTTTTACCAATACCTCATTGTCAAGATCACTCATTTCCACGACAATGTGCCCTCTCAGCCCTTCTTTGACCCCTGTTAGACTCAAGACTGTTCTCAACGCTCGAGCATCACTCTGCATACAGCCATGAATTAGTAAATGATGATAACCATTTTCTTTCAAGTCAAGCATTCAGCAAATTGACTTTTCGAGTCAAGTAGACCTGGTCAGCATTTCCATCATCGGCAAGGACAATTATTGCACGGGCTTTAGAGACAGATACCTGGAAAACTTGAATGATAATTAGCAAAGAAAAATAGATAGAATCATAGCATCACTATCATCTTTGCAAATACATCCTATGAGATTGAACCATGTGATACGTTGATAAGGTGAATATCCAGTCTAATTGCGGAGGTTACAAGAAGGAAAATGGTAGCTGTGACAAGAAGAACCTAATTAAGAGGAATTGCTGATATGAAGAAAGTATTGGAACATGAAAAATAAGTTGGTATATGACAAATTAGAACAACAGGCATCATTTTGAACATCTAAGAACATGAAGATGATCCAGCATGCCTTGACATAAAACATCTTTAGAAATGACATAAATAAGAGGACGTTTAAAATTTGCTACTTGTAACATGAAAGAAAAAGCCCATAAAGCAAGATAAGAATTAGAAAAATTGCAACAAGAAAATGTGTGTAAGGTACATAGAACATCCATTGTGTTATTCATTCAATTGTGGGTTGCACTTCAGCATTTTTTGCAATATCTGGGCATTGCAAATGAAAATATGTACGTAGACCATAATAAAGCACAATATTACTTGGGCCATTATCATTTTCTATATGACTGAATTTATTCATAAAAACTTTTAGCAAGATTAAGTTCAGCCATGAATTTTACCATTCTAAAACTGGAAGAATGTCAATCGGTATTACCTTTTTCAGATCAGCGAGAATTAGAGGGCTACCACTTCTGCATATGACAGAAGTTCCTTTGGAGTCGAATTCCATTTTAGCAATGTCCATTTCCATCTCCTCCTTGTCTCGTTCAGCCATCACCACAATAATTCCTCCACCCAAACTATCGTTGGCAATAGCAAGTTGATTCAACAAAGATCCCTAGTTGTGCAACAATTTAATCAGTATCTGGTAAGGAACAAATGCTGAAAGATATTGCACGCATTATCATTTACATTTTATCTCCCAACTCGGAAATGTCTGCCAGAATCGCATAATCAATATCTATTTTCATATCCTTATTGCAACTAGAACTGTTTCGAAAAGAAAAAAGCCAGCCATTTCACATGGAAGAAATACAGAAATCACAAATGAACAAGCCATGCAACTAGAAAGAATTTTACCAGTTTATCACTCCACCCAAGAATCAGGGTGTGGTTTTGCTCAACTACCTCACTCTTTCCTTTCCTTAGTGAATCAAACTTCTCGGATATTGCATCAGACACAAGCCCAAGCATCATTGCAAAAATAAGCATCCCACCGAAGCTAATCGAAACAGAAACTAATCTCGGACCAATACCTTCCGAGTTAGCATGGTTGCCTGAATCAGCTACGTATGTCCAAGATAACCATAGGCAATCAGCTAAGTAATCATCTGTCACACCAAAAAGGGCCAGACCTCCGAGAAAGATGAGGAGGAAAGTTGCAACCAGCAATGTCAGTGGCTTAGCATATGGATGAACTGATAAGAAGACATCCACCCGATATGCCAGCTGCTTACTCAGAGAAACTTCTTCTGAGACTGTGTCCAGCGATCTCGATTTAGACACAAAATCAATGTACTTTAAGCTAACAATTGGTATTGATAATAGCGTTACTGAGACAATCAGAGCCACAACTTTCAAACTTTTACTAGAAATATCATCTATCTCCTGTAATCTGGAATCTACATAGCCTAGGGAGGATGAAATATTGCAAGCTCGCAATCTGAAATGTAGTTTTGAAATTTGCTCCTGTAGACCAACTTTCAGTCAGCAGTGTTGTGCATGGTAAGTAGCAAAAAGAAGAAACCTCTATCGGATTTCAGTCACGGATAGTAATAATATACCTCCAAATCATCGACCTGGTTGTGTAAAGAGAAATTCTTGTGAACTAAAGAAGCTAGAGCCGTAATCACAATCTGCACCAACCAAACACAAACTGCAATAATTGTCACGTACAGAAGACGTATATATAAATTATATAGGTATTACCGCAGTTGAAACGGCCATTTGCCACCGGACTCTGATCCGAAAACCGGAGAACCGAGCACCTTTCTCACCAAACGTCGTCGTTTCCCTCAAAAGTTCGAATTTAGCGTCTCCTTCCTCTTGTTTCCCGGAGTTCTCCGCCCGACGAAGAAAGCTATCTCGTCGGGAAATCTTACCATCCTTGGAGCCACTCGGAGCAGCAGGAATTGGAGTCGACGGTGGACCTGGTGAACGAGAATGAGACGGCGACGGCGGTGGCTTGGGAGGCTTGGAGTCGTGGTGGTGGTGGTGGAGGTAGGGCTGGGAGATTCTAGAAGCGGTGGAGAATCGGCGAGGGTATTTTGGGGATTTTGGCGGCGGACGGTGGATGAATGTCGGAGAAGGAAAGAACCAGTCTCTGTTTGCAAACGGTGACGGCGAGGAGTTGGCGCCGTCTGGGTCAAGGGACATAATTGGAATTCGGAAAAAGTTTGTACTTGGTTATGTTGATATGTTATGTTAAAAGTTGTGGTTAGCAATTAATCACTCTTAATAAGGTCTTCTTTGGAATCTTCACAGTTAGTTTAATGCCAAACATATGAAACAAAACTAATTGAATTTAAAATCTGAAGAGAACATCACAAATATATTTAACTTCAACTTGAAATTAAAGATTTGAATTATCACTTTCATGATCAAATGACGAGATTAGCATTAAAATTATGTGGATTTTTTAATCAAAAAATGACTAAAAAACGGTTCACACATCATGCAAATTACAAAGTTGACCTGGGAAAGATGCTGTGCTACTATTTAAGAATTAAGACTAATGTAATGATTGATTGCCTTAAACATTAGTCAATGCCTGCAAAACTATTATGCTTCAAAGTAAGAAGCCCAAGCCCAGAATTGTAGAACGGTGCGTTTTACGTAGGACTACACATTACACAGCCATTTAATCTCCGGAGGATTTTTTTTCATTTTGGGTTTTACAGACCGGAGGAAGATTAAAAGAAGAGACCCCTCTAGCTCTAGGGTTTACCATTGAAGCCTGCCACTCGGATCTGGTTAGTGAATTTTTGTGCTTCCGGGTTGCATCGATTTTTGATAAGTGATGATACTTTTCTTACCATTCAACAGCAGATATGTGAATTCCGTTAGTGCTTATGTTTTAGAATCGTTTGCGAGTTGCCTTTTTTTTCTTCATCTTAATTTTTCGCTCGACAACTAAACTTGTTTTTGTCAGTTTTTTTTACTACTGTTTAGGTAATCTCTTCTTTGTCGATAAATTATGTAATAAATGTCATACGAAAGCTTGTGAATTGGCTATCAGAGAAGATAAAGAGGAAACAGGCACTGCTTACTCCATCTTTTTTTGGGTTTAATGTGTGTGTGCTGTCATTCATGAGTTATTGAACATATATTGTTCTAGTTTATGTTGCGAGTTAGAACCAGGTTGAAGCGTGATCTGGTAATCGCCGTGGTGAGAGTTATTTGCTCGGTTTTATATGCATCTGTTTTGTATGTTGTCCTTTGGAGAGGAAGAATGGTATGGATTAAGGATCGGTTTGGGAGATGATGGTTTAAATGAAAATCTTAGACTCTTAGTTAACGTTGTCATTTGTCATGTGCCATAATGTTTGTGTTTGTGCTTGCTTAGATATTACCAAAATTCCAATATCCACCACCATGGCAATAGACATGTGATTTGGTGATACGCCAATGTATAATAAAATGATTTCTTTCACTCGTTTCGTTAATATGTATCTCCAATTGATTTCTCCTTCTCTGATTCCTTAATATTTATTTCAGTTGAGGATTGTGGGTCATTGGAATAGCAGTTGTCAAAATGCAAGTTGTTCCTAGAGAAGGTGAGAATCCTTTGTCTGTCTCTGGTCCAAGGCCAATGGAATGGTCTACAGTTCGATATGCCGGAGCACAAGCACCTGGGCCTAATGGAAAGCAGCGGACTTCAAGCTTGGAATCACCTATCATGTTACTGAATGGTCATCAAAGTGCTATATACACAGTGAAGTTCAATCCAGCCGGTAATGTCATTGCATCTGGATCTCACGACAAAGAAATTTTCCTTTGGCATGTCCATGGGGAGTGCAAAAACTTCATGGTTTTGAAAGGGCACAAGAATGCAGTGCTGGATCTTCAGTGGACAACAGATGGTTCCCAGATAATATCGGCTAGTCCTGACAAAACTGTCAGGGCATGGGATGTTGAGATTGGGAAGCAGATAAAGAAAATGGCTGAACATTCATCTTTTGTAAATTCATGTTGTCCGTCCCGTCGGGGGCCTCCACTTGTTGTTAGTGGATCTGATGATGGAACTGCAAAACTATGGGATATGCGACAGAGGGGTGCGATCCAAACATTTCCAGATAAATATCAAATCACTGCAGTCAGTTTCTCTGATGCATCAGATAAAATTTTTACTGGTGGTATAGACAATGATATTAAGGTGTGGGACCTGAGAAAAGGTGAAGTTACCATGAAACTTGAAGGCCATCAAGATATGATAACAGGTATGCAATTGAGTCCTGATGGTTCATATCTTTTAACCAATGGTATGGACTGCAAGCTTTGCATTTGGGACATGCGCCCTTATGCACCACAAAACCGTTGTGTGAAGATTTTAGAAGGGCACCAGCATAACTTTGAAAAGAACCTACTGAAATGTGGTTGGTCACCTGATGGGAGCAAGGTTACTGCTGGTAGTTCTGATCGCATGGTCTACATGTGGGACACAACTTCTCGACGCATATTGTATAAGCTTCCCGGTCACTCTGGATCTGTAAATGAGTGTGCTTTCCACCCATCTGAACCTATTATTGCATCTTGCGGTAGCGATAAACAGATTTACCTTGGGGAAATCTGATTCCCGATTTGCTGGTGTCAAAATTCACGCAGAGGAGTATAGATGTAGAGGCCTACTTGCTAGTGCTAATTGCCACATCTATATGTACGCCCAAAATGTGGGAGTTGTTTAATTGGATGTATTCCAGTGTAGTTTATGAGCTGAATCTGATTTTTTTAGTGACATTGTGATACATGAATTGAGAGTTTTTTTTTGGTTTTCAACTTGACTCTAGCCTGCAGCCTTGTTAATATGTTGCAGTAACAGCCTACTGAAATTCTGCCTGTTGCTTTAGTCGTTAGTATTGGTAAGCTGTATTTGTGCCATTTTTATGTGTGATACAGTAGGTACTTAGGGATGCCAACCCATGACGGGGAAGATTGTAAGTCTCTTCCTGTGCATGACGGGAAAGATTAAAAAATCTCCTCCTGATTGTTTGATAACTTTTAAACAGTGACGCCTGTTTAGCGTCTTTAGAATTCAATTGGATTCTATCCTTATTTTATTACTGATATATAATTCGTAATTATTTTTGAACGGTCAGCTTTGCTCAAAATTCTCTTCAACTGAGTGATACGTATTCATAAAACTATTTTTAATTTCCTAAAGCCGCAACAATTTCAATTTAGTGCTTGGTTGTGGTGCGACCTGTTTTCATGTATTCATTTTTTAGCAAGGGAATGATGCATTTTGTAATTATAGTAACTTTTCCACCTGGTAAACTCATGTCTGGAGAAATTTCCTTAATGTTCGTATCGATGAATTGAATCTATAATTACTTCAAGTTCCATTTGGAGGTTCATCAAAGTTGATAGCAAGATCTCGGTCCTGTTATCATAATTTCTGCTAATGAATTTTTCTTAAAAATCATGGTTATTTGAGTCCTCGAATAGATTTTAGCGTTAATTACAAAAAAAAATTCAAATTTTGTTTAATTTTGTAATTATAGTCCGAATTTTTAAATATGATAATTAAATACTCAAACTTTCAATTTTTTTCAATTTCACCCTGACGTTAGTGTCTTTATTAAGTTTGCTGACGTAGCTTGTTTTGTGTTTTAGCATTTATTCACGTTAAACTAAATTAACATAACTAATGAAGATTAAGTAAATTATGTCGTTTAATAACATAACTAAATCTACGTCATTTTTTGAAATGAAATCCTTAAATCAAAGAGTTTGATCGAGAGTTTTATTCGAGAACAAACTAAACTTCATGCACTGCAACGTGAAAATGAACTAAGAAGCTTGGTGCGATGTGAGGACAAAGAGAGGAGCAGCAAATATCTGTGCGAGAACAAAGGGTTGCCTTTGATTTAAGGATTTCGTTCCCAAAAATATCGTAGATTTAGTTATGTTATTAAACCACGTAATTTAGTTAATTTTTATTAGTTATGTTAATTTAGTCTAACATGTACAAGTGCTTAAACACGTGGCAAGAAACTTAACAGAAATACTAATGTCAGGACAAAAATTGAAAAAAAATTAAAACTTTAAATATTTAGTTGCTACTTTAAAAGGTCGAATTATAATTACAAAATTTTGAAAAGTTTGGAATTTTTGTTATAATTAACCCTAAATTTTATACAAATTTACGTTTGAAGTAAGAATACAAATGAAATGAAAAGATCAACTTTTATTTATTCTTGAAATTAGGCACTCTATGATCTAAGGGTATAAAACTATAAATACGGGATCTGAGGAGGGACGCTAGCCTTCCAAATGTAAAATTTAGAGCGATGACTACATCTTTTGGTTGGATAAAGCATTGCCTAGTTTATTTGGCACCTCATGAATTAATGTCTAATTCAGTAGTTTAACGGCGTAAAATTTAATGTTTTAAAAATCGGACCAGTGATTGAATCGAAGAAGCAACTGATTTAAGGATCAATGGTTCAATCGGAATTCAACCGTCATCGAATCGGTGACTAATAAATATATAAATTTTTATTTTATTTATTATATATAAAAGATAATTTTTAAACATACTATTTAATTATTTATCTAATTGTAAATTTAACTTAAACCTTCAAACTTCAAAATATATAAGTTTTTTTTTAAATTCACCAACACAACACAAAATAAGATAACAAAGCTCATAGTCATATTTTATCAAAAAGATAAAAAAAAAAGATCACTAATCATAATATTCATTCAAGTTGAAATCATCAAAATCAAGGCATTTTAAATGAACCGGCCGGTTCTTTCTTTCACCGATTTAGCAGTTTTTACCGGTCCGACCGCAAAATAAACGAGTCAATTACTCACAAAAAATAAGGACTAAACTGAACCGTTTCATGTTCCGAGTCATCGGTTCTTCGATCCGATTAACCGGTTCGATCCGATTTTTAAAACACCCGTAAAATCATACCATACCTTGCTTTATAAGTAAGTTTCGTCGGTCGTAAATTTATGAACTTTAAAGCATCGGTACCTAAAACATTATTAATAGCTGCAAAGTCAATGTAGTGGTTCTTCTAACGTTTATCACTGTTGGGCCCAAGTATATCATTATCATCCCAACGGTCACATAACAGGCGTAATTTTGCAATTCGAGGTAAAGAAGTCTATGATTTGCAGGCTGTAAAGTACTTAATTATCATTCGGCCAACTAAAAGCATTAAGCCTCCATCGGTTACATCACTAATTAGCCGTTGGATGGTCCCTTGCAACGGTCATTTTTTTCTCCTTGCTCCCCTTATATATGGCTTCTTGCAGTTTACTTCTCAATTCCATTCCAAAGATTCAATCTTTCTTTAAGATCATAGCAAGATTTTGGCTGCTGAACACGTACCCATCTCCAAAATCTTGTTCTCTTCGCAAATCCACAAATGGGTCTCTCCATCAACAACAGCAAGTCTTGGTATGTGGCTCAGTCTCACCCCCACAAGTACAAGATCTTCCTTATATCAAACTACATTCTTTTGTGTGCAGCCTCTAGTTGCATATTCCTCACTCTCTCCCTTCGTTTGTACCCTTCTCTATGTGGTTTCTTCCTCATTTTCCTGCACATTCTAACCATCGCTGGTGCGGTGACCGGCTGCGCCGTGGCGGCGTCGGGGTCCAGTAAGTGGTATGCAACTCACATGATGGGCACTTCATTAACTGCGATATTTCAAGGCGCAGTTTCTGTGCTTATCTTCACTCAGACAAGTCAGTTCTTGGGGTACTTGAAGTCTTATGTTAGAGAAGAGGATGGTGCAGTGATACTAAAGATGGTTGGTGGGCTTTCTGTATTGATCTTTTGCTTGGAGTGGGTTGTGTCTGCTCTTGCCTTTCTGCTTAGGTACTATGCCTTTGTTGAGGGCAATGGTAATGCTTGTGGAGCTGGTGGTGGTTCTTATGTTAGAAACGGGAAGGATCAAGATGAGGACATGAAAAACTGGCCCTGGCCATTCCAAGTTTAAGAGTTCATATGATGGATATTGGCACGCTCAGCTTTTGCTTTTGTTATTGATAATTAATTGATATTTTGTAATTGTTTTGTCCTGTGTGTTAAGGGCAGATATATATATATATTTGAGAAACAGTATATTTCATTAATTCGTTGAATGAAAAGTGGGTTTTTATCTTTTCAAGTTGCTTAATGCTTTAGATCCAAATCTTTGGTGAAGCAGCCAAATTTTTCTATACTCCAATAATCTCATAAATCAACTTAATAATCAAAAGAAGAAAGAAACTAATGCTGCCAAAATCACTTTCAGAATTGAATTGGGATTATTAAACCTCTTGAATATAAATCTAAACTTTTCTTCAAAAGGAATCTTACTTGAATTCTCTTTTTCAAAACTTAAAGGAAATCAAATAAAGAAAGAAAATAATGCTAAATTTTGTTCTTCAAAAGGAACAACATTTTTAAATATTTTATTTTATTATGTGATATGAACACATTATAGCGAGATAAGGTTTAAATTTAAATTATAACTTCTGATAAGGTTTAAATTATATAACTTCTGATAAGGTTTAAAATTAATCACTAACTATTCAAATTTAAATTATACACATCAAATTTAAATTATAACTTCTGATAAGGTTTAAAATACACATCAAATTTAAATTATAACTTCTGATAAGGTTTAAAATTAAACACAATCACTAACTATTCAAAATTTGAAACTAATTGTCTCAAATGAACTAATATGGATATAGAAGAGATTGAAAGCCTTTTTGCTTTAATTTCTTGTTTGCTTTTTGGGGTCATGTATTCCTTAATTAAACAATAATTTTTACTTCTTTTGTAATTATTTTACATCTAACCTTTCAGCAGTAATAATTTCGTCATTTTAGAGGGTGTGTACCACAATTTATTTGGTTTTTAAAATTTTAACACTTTTTCCATGCTTTCTCTATAGTCTTGATTGTTTGAGATATGGATTTTATTGATGCAGATTTTGCATTTTAATTTTTTTTGGCTTATGACATTGTTATCCCTTGGCAACAAAGTCATATTTTTAATCAGACATTTTCAGAATGAGAAATGTTTTTTTTTTGTATAAATCCTAAGAAACTTAATGAGTCGGTCTGCCTGCATATTTTGCTTGAGAGTTACTCCACTTAATGTTTGACGTAAAATAATAACAGTCAATTTTTTTGTGGCTTGTTGAATTTTTTTAATAGATGATAAGCTAGGGTGGTTATTTCCTAAATGCATTAAGTTTTTACATAAAATACCTTTTTGCCTAGTCTTAGTACTGGAATCAGATTGGGGTACATAAGCTAAGAGATTTTTCCTTTGTTGGGAAATCCATTTTGAAGCTATGAGATGAAGATTGAAGTGGATATGTTCAGTATTTCATGAGACGGTAAAGAAGGTGATGGTTCTAGCTGTTCCAGGCTCATAAGCCTTTAATTATATTATATCAAAGTTTGTCTCAAACTAAAACCTCTTAATGACTATTGGTAGTGATGAGAATTTATAAATTTTTATTTTTAGCTAAAATGCAATGTTTTGGTATATTTCCTATATTGAGTTAGATGATTGTGTTCTTGGCTGGGGAGATGGGTCTTATAAAAAACTAAAAGAGGGTCACAAGAATTCTAGTAAACAATGGATAAGGAAGAGAGTTTTGCGAAAGCTCCACATTTTGTTAGTGAATTAGATGTGGATATAATTACTAAACTTTGGGATAAATTTTAAATTAGACATAATTATAAAAATAAACTTTAAATTTTAAGTTACAAGTAGGTGGATCATATTATTTCATTATATGTCATCTGATGATTGATATAGTGTGACTCACATATCTAATAAAAATATTAAACTAATATCATATTAATGTTAATATAACACATAACAGATGGAACCTAACCTCGTTCAAATTTTCGTCTATTCAAAGTTTAATTTGAATATTTTGTAAATTTTAAGGTTTATTTTGATAAAAGTGTTAACGTCAACTTTTGCACTTTTTATCATTATAATTTAAATGATTCCATCCAAGCATCCTACTACAAATCAAGTATATCCAAATGACATTGTTCAAGCTTAGTTTAAAAATGACAAGTCAATACTTTTTCATATAAGATTATCTAAATTCATTTTATCTATTAAATTTGGTTCTTTCAAAACCCAATATACTAAGAGATTATAATATGATCAAGCCAAATAAGATTAATAAAACAAATTATTTTATCAAAAGTATACAAGTATAATTAAATTTCTTAAAAATTTATCAAAAAATATATTCAACTTGATAATAATAAGGGTTAATTATATAGGATCTCTCTGTGATTTGGTCCTTTTTCATTTCAATCTATATTTTAAAAAACTATCATTTATTCCCCTAAAGTTATGTTTCTCTATCTCTCCTTGGAGTCATTATCTGCTAGAAAATCTAACAGGGAATGACCAAATAACATCGTGTTACTTTTGTTATGTAAACTAAGATAAGACATATCTTGTGCCACATAACACCTACACAATAATAAGGGTTAATTATACTAGACCTCGCTGTGATTTGATCTTTTTCACTTTAATCTATAATTTAAAAATCTATCATTTATTCCCCTGAAGTTATTTTTATGTATTACGGTACTATTTTGTCATTCTTTGTTAGGTTTTCTAACGGATAATGACTCTAAGGAATAACCAAGACATATCTCTTATGTCATCTAACACCTACACAAGCAATATGATATTATTGCACCATTTTTTACTAGGTTTCTAATGGAAATGATGTTATTAAAATCAGTTAAATAACATTTTTGTAAATCACCTATTAATAATATTCTTTCAAACTTCAAAGGAATTGAAATAAGTTTTAAGATATATACTAAATCATTAAACTTATATGTTCTAATTTATTTCTTTTTTAAAATCAATGAACTTGATGAATATATTTCAATTCCTTCCATACCCAATTGCATTCAAACATTGGGCAAGAATTTGAATTATATTACCTTTTTAATTATAGAACATAAGTTATAAAGTGTTCCTATCGTGCAACTACAAGTCAATAAGATAATCTCATAAATATAATGAAGTAGTGATTTTTTTAAACAAATGGCATAAATAAAGAAGCTTATACATATAATGGGCATCTGAAATCACCAAACAAAATCCTTATATACCTCTATTAGTTAAGCATATCTTGCATCATTTCACTTTAAATAATTATCGTAATGGTTATAAGTATTCTCCCAAGAATGATAATGAGCCAGACTAAGCTTAGGCTACTTATGGTTTGAACCTAATCTTAAGTTTTTTTTCAAGCTTAGGCCCAACTAGAAGAGCGAATAAGCTTAGATTACTTAGCTTGAGTCTAAAACCTAATTGAGCTTCATTAAGTAAAAAGTCCAAGCCCATCCGAGCCAAACCAAGCACAAAAACACTAAAATAAGTGGCATCATCTCCTTGAGTAATTGTTGTGTTTAAGTGTTTTTATGGGTTAGTACAAGCATTTGAGCTTAATTATTACGTCTTTGAGATACCTTGATATGTTTGTTAGTATTTCAAGGTCAACAGCGAAGAACAAAGAAGTTTCAGAAAGACTTGGATCGAAACAACGGCCACGATCGTGACAGAAGCGTACAAGTGGCCCACAATCATGGCCTACAGGTCCACGATCGTGGCCTACGTCGGGCAGACGACTAGACACACAAAAAGTCAATTTTTGAGGGATTTTTCAAACCTTTTGACCCCAAAAAACCTATGGTTACCCAGAACACATTAAGCATATAAATAATGAGACAAAAGAGAGGAGGAGCTTTTAGCATCAGCCACCATCATGAAACCCTAAAGAGAGTTCATCGAGAGATTGAGAAAGAGACGAAGGAAGAGAGACGTGGAGAAGAAGCCTACACAAAGTACTTTCCGGAATAGGAGGTTTCTCGTCGTTGCTGCCTCCATCATCCATTCAGATCTATTTTCTAATGTATTTCTATTTTATCTATGTATAGAATTGGAATAGTTATTGAGATATGATTTATGAATGTTGAGGATTGTCCAAACTCACCTTCGGGTTATTTTTATGTTTGATTCAATAAAAATATGATTGTTTATGTGAATTGGATTCATTGTAATTGATGTCTGCATTTTCATAAATCAGTAATAAACTGAGAGGGTGAACCGATGAAAAATTATTAAATTGGGCAAACAACAGTTAGGTATTTTAATGAGAACGATAAATCAATCAAATTGGTAATTGCGTGATGAGAGATCTCACATAGGTTTCAGTAGTCTAATGGAAAACTTTAGATCTAATTAGGGTTTGGATAAATTGTGAATTGAGAAATTGTTTCCATAATCTGATTAGGGTTTATAATTTAGGGCTTTTGGTTATAACTCGAGAGAGAGTAACCAACCCTAGGATAGTTCAGGACCAATAATCTGACATTTCATAATTAATTGGGTTAGTGTTGAAGATAGGTAAAAATTTCCCCTTTCTCTCAATTGGTAGTTCCTTAGGTTGATTCTTAGTGTGTGCATTGCAATTTGCTAATTTGTTAATATTTCGTGATTAATTATTGAGTTGAATTGGTTGATTGAATTGATTAATTGAATTGCGTTATTGTTTTAGCTTAGTTACAATTGAATTTCTGCAATTTATTTTGGCTTTAGAGTTTAGGATTAAATTAACCTTGCTCGTGAGATCGACACCTTAGATACTACACGAACAACCCGTGCGCTTGCGGAATATCGAGGTTAAAATATTAAAACTATACATATCGGAAAACTGTGATCAGAGTTTATTGAGGAAGTTGTAGGCCTTTGTAGAGAATTTAGGATCTTCATTTGCTGTTTGATAACTTTCAATTTCTGGACACAACAGAACTGCTTAGTCCCTCGACAACTATATACTGCACCTCTTATACTTACCTCCACAAACCCTGGAACATGTGCTAGGAAGTTGTTGAATTGGAAGGGATAGTGCTTGCTAACTTTTTGGAATAGGTTGTCCACTATAAAAGGGTATGATCCAAGAAGAAGGGGTATTTAAATGTAGTAAGGCTGTCCGGGAAGGTCCTAAACCAAATATCATTTACTAGTGCTCTATCCAATTTTTTCCTGACGTGCTAAGCAGAATTTTGTTTGTTGGACCAAGTAAAAGTATGACTGCTATACTTAAGATCTATCACCCCTATCTCCTCCACCATGTCTTTCAAATCGACTGAATAATTCTTTAGAAAATAGTTTCCTGATGCCTCTGAGGGGTATAATATGGAATTAAAATCTCTACATATTAGCCAAGGAATAGAAACAATGTTGCTGAATGAAGTCAGATTGTTCCATGGGTCTCTTCTTTAGAATCAGAAGTTGCTTGCATAGATGAAAGAAATTTTTATCTGGATGTGCTTCTGTAAGAAGGATATTTTCAAATGCATGGCTTGTTAGTTTGAGTCTAATAGATCCACCTTTAGTGTAACACCCAAATATCCCCTGGGAGGATACATGGATGCCACCCAAGACAGAACAAACAAACCGAAACATTTATCAGACATGTATTTTGAGAATTTACACTTAACACGCATAATATTACATCTCATAATTCCAGAAACAAAGTAATAATTTTCGTTAATATTCTAAGCCCTAATTTGGGGCGTTACAGATCATGTTGAAACTGGGGTTTACTGCCACATGGGTCTCAAAGGTTATGAACATAGTAACATCGGTCTACTATTTTTTTATTCTGAGGTAAGGACGAATATGGGCCTTTGATTCCTAGTCGAGGATTGCGACAAGGAGACCTGTTGTCTCCTTATTTGTTCATTATCTGTGTGGAGGGCTTATCAACTAGCCTACAACAATCACAGGCGCAAGGGCACATCCATGGGATTGTAGTCGCAAGAGGTGCTCCTCCCGTGTCCCATCTGTTTTTTGCAGATGATGCTATATTTTTTGTTAGAGCTACAGAGGAGAAGACGATACAATTGAAAACTATTATGCAATTATATGAGAACGCGTCGGGTCAAAAAATAAATTTTCTTAAATCAAGTATCTCTTTTACCCCAAATACTATGCCCACAATGAAGAATGTGATATGTCAAACATTGGGGGTTGAGGAGATTGCAGGACATACAAATTACCTGGGTATGCTGTCAGTCATTGGAAGAGGTAAACGCTAAATCTTTCATTATGTGGTCGAAAAGCTTACAAGGAGGCTACAAGGTTGGAAAGCTAAAGTACTATCGAAAGTTGGAAAAGATATCTTATTGAGGACTGTTGCACAGGCTATGCCGAATTATCTTATGTCCCTTTTTCTATTACCACTGGATACTTTTAAAGAGTTGGAGAAATGGATGAATGGTTTCTTTTGGCAGAGGTTAGCCATACCAAAGATATACGGTAGTTTGGGATATCGTGATTTGAGGCATTTTAATCTTGCTCTTTTGGCAAAACAAGGATGGAGGCTACTCAAATATCCGAACTCGATTGTAGCAAACATTCTCAAAGCTAGATACTTTCCCAAGATTGATTTCTTTTCAGCAGAGTTGGGCAATAATCCAAGTCAAATTTGGAGAAGCATCCATCAAGCTAAAGCAATTCTAATTCAAGGTTGTCGAAGAAGGGTAGGTGATGGGCAAAATATTCACATTTAGAGGAACCCATGGCTAATGGATGATGACGACCCGTATATCTAAACAGAATACAAAGAGCAGATAACATATGTAGATATTCGGGACCATCAGTGGAATGAAGAAAAAATCAGATTTGATCGATGAGACGTAGAACTAATTCTCCAAATCCCACTCAGCTTCTCAAGGCGCAACGATGAGTGGTTGTGGACTCTCAACACTCAGGGTGATTACAAAGTTAAAGAAGGATATCGCATAGGCATGGAGGGCGTGAATCTAGAGTTACGAGAAACCGGTTTTCCATGGGAGAAAATTTGGCAGATGCATGTTCCAGGTAAAGTAAAATTCTTTCTCTGGCGTATTTTGAGGAATGCACTTCCATGTAGAGCAAATATAAAAAAGAGACACATTGACATAGATGACAGTTGCCCTCTATGTGGTAAAGCAACATAGGATGAACACCACATATTTTTTTATTGTGATTTTGCTGCTTCTGTTTGGAGTGTTTACTAGGTGGACTGGAATGTGTCTCCTACAGTCACACTGCATCATTGGCTTGCATCAATTATGTCTGGTTTTCCAAAGGCACAGAAGGAGGAAATTTGCATGATTTTATGGAGTTTGTGGACCACTCGAAATGAAGTTGTATGGCAACAAAAAACTCAGGACCCATCCATCATCATTCGTAGAGCCACAACAACACTTTCAAAATGGCAGACTGCTCAAAACAGGAACAACACTACATCCTCTAAGAATCAACACTCTCATCCCAAATGGCAAGCTCCACAACTGAACCATTTTAAGTGCAATGTAGATGTGGCGCTTTTATCTTCTGGATCTTATGGATTAGGAATGGTGATTCGGGATTGTAAAGGGGTAAACTATGTGGGAAAGTTAATGCTTGTATCGAGATGGAGGGATCCTCTAATTGGTGAAGCGTTAAGTTTTCGAGAAGCCTTGAGCTGGATTAAAAGCCTCTCCTTTTCTCCAATATGTGTAGAAACGGATTGTCAAATCATTACCCGATTTCTGACATCAACACAAAATTTTCCTTCCCATTTTTTGTTGATTATCCAGGATTGTAAAGTTCTTATTAACGAGCATCAGTTTATTTCTACTACTTTTGTTAAGAGATCAATGAATCAGGTTGCTCATAAGATAGCTAGGGCGGCTAATTCTATGTCTAGTTTCGAATGGGGGGTATGCCCTCTAAGTTTTCTGTATGACGTTTTATCTTTGGATATGAATAATATACACTTAGCGCACATGACAACGTTTCAAAAAAAATATACGGCACTTTGTAATGAATGTAAACAAAAAATCTGCAGCAGCCACTGAGGAACTTCAAGCATCTTGACCAATGATTTGAATTTCGTACCGTACCGGCCGGAAACCGGTACTGGTATGGGTATAGTCGGTACCGGCTAATTTCGTCGGTACCAGCCGGTACCGAAAATTTTAAAAAATTGAGGGATTTTTTTGCAAAATTTTCAAAAATTT
>JAOTAW010000001.1:17829989-17843987 GCA_025629945.1 Erythroxylum savannarum | reverse complement strand
GGGTTAGTAGTCTCTTAGGGTCCTATATGAATAATGTTCAATGACTGAAAAGTGAAGACATGTTTCCTGGCACGTTTAACAACTAGGTTTAAAGCGGGTTACCTGTTAACCACGTTGTCTTCTGCAATTGATTTAATTTCACATGTCTCTTACTACACTTCCATCAAGGTTAAGCAACGAATCGCAGAAAAGCAGTGGTTTGATTTCTTGACTTCTCTTTTCTTTATAAGCCACCGTTTGCTTCATAAATAAAGTAGAAATCAAAATCAGAATAAGAACTTTGCAATGATTAATCGAAAATTTTAGACCACGAAAACAACAAATCTTCTGGGTTTGTTTTTAGGATTTATCTATGTTGGGTGTAAATAATTACAGTTTTGATCCCTTAATTTTGATGATGGATGAATTGATTTTAAAGTTTTTGATTTCTTATGTTTTGGTCATATTAATGATATTTTTGACCTACAATTAAATTTTAATTTTAATTTTAATTTTAATTTTAATTTCATCTTATTATTAGTTTACATTTATGACAGTATGATTAAAATTAATTTGGCCATTTGTTAGTCACCAAAGTGGCCAAATTAGTTTTGAATGTATGGTCATATAATTTATGTATTTTATGAAATACTATTATGAAAATTTTATTAGTTGATAGAAATTATGGGCTTTACCCAAAGATAAATTAATATTCTATAACTAATAAATATAAAGGAGAAAATTGACATACTCTTGTCACATATGTATAGTTATCCAAAGATGCTAAATGTATTTGATTAAGTTTATTTAATTTTCTTATAAAGTTTAAATAGCATTCTAATGATGGTGATGATATGTATTGTTGTGTTCACCCAAAGGAAACTTGCAATATATTTAATGTATGTGCTTCCTATATGAATGTGTTATGTAGTGAGCGGTTATATGTTTTTAGTTATTAGCCTTCACTCCCAAGCTTCTTCTGTTACCTTGTTTAATGGTGTTAATTTCTCCGAATGGAGCGAATAAGTCACTTTCCATTTAGTTGCTTTGGATCTTGACTTGGCGCTATTAGAGGATAAGCCTTCTGACCCTAATGATACCAATATAGAGGCTGAAAAGGCATGTTGAAAGGCGTAGGCAAGGTCTAAGAGGCTATGTTTGATCTTTATATGAATGAAAATTGCCAACAACATTAAGTCTACTCTTCCTAGCACTGAAAATCAGAATGCTAACGATTTTCTTAAGCTTGTGGAAGATAAGTTCCGTTCCATCGATAAGGCACTTGCAGGGACACTTATGGTTGAACTCACGACCATAAAGTTTGATGGGTCAAAGAGTATGCAACAACATGTCCTTGATATGACTAATATTGCAGCAAGACTTAAGACACTAGGTATGGCTGTAGAAGACTCCTTCTCAGTGCAGTTTATCATAAACTCACTTGCTACTAAATGTGGACCGTTCACATCAATTATAACCCATTAAATGATGAGTAGAATATTGATGAATTGTCTAGTAAGCTTATTTAGGAGAAAGCTAAATTAAAGAAACAAGGAGTTCATTATATTAACGTAGTGGGTCAAGGAGTTGAAAACAACTCAAACCAAAGACCAAAAATTTTTAGAAGAAAGGACCTACTAAAATTCCACAGGTTGCTAATGGTGAAAGGAAGGGACAAAAGTTAAATAAATGCCACTTCTGCAAGAAAGAATGACATTATTAGAATGACTGCCTAAAATGTAAGGCTTGGTTCGATAAGAAAGGTATACATTACATTTCTATATGCTTTGAATTAAACTTATTTGAAGTTCCTTCTAATACTTGGTGGTTTAATTCTGGTACCACCATTCATGTTTTCAATATTATACAGGGATTCCTTACAATCCAAGCCATAAGCCTAACTAGCAATTTTCTATTTATGGGGAATTGAATGAAGGCCCCAGTTGAGGTGTAGGGACTTACAGGCTAACATTAGATACTGGGCATCAATTGGATCTAATGAACACTCTCTATGTACCTTCAATTTCTAAAAATTTAAAATCTGTTTCTAGACTTGATGCTGGTGGATATACCTTTAAGGGTGGACTTGGTTGTTTCAATTTGTATAAGAATAATTCCTTTATTGGTTATGGAATGCTTATAGATGGTTTATATAAATTAAAACTTGATGATGTTATTTCTGAATCCCTATTTATTGTTAATCATAATGTTGGAATGAAACATAGTTTGGCGAATGAACATTTTGCTTATTTGTGGCAAAAACGTTTGGGTAATATATCCAAAGAAAGGTTAAAAAGATTAGTAAAGAATGAGATTCTACCGAATCTATATTTTACTAATCTAGACTTATGTGTGGAATGTATTAAGGGTGAGCAAACCAAACATAGCAAGAAAGGAGCCACAAGTAACAGTCAGTTTCTTGAAATAATACACATTGACATTTATGGATCTTTCGACACTCCGTCTTTTAATGGAGAAAAATAATTCATCACCTTTATAGATGATTTTTCACGGTATGGATATATCTATTTGCTGCATGAAAAATGTTAAGCTGTAAATACCCTTGAGGTGTTTGTAAAGGAGGTTGAGAGGCAATTAGATAGAAAAGTGAAAATTATAAGATCTAATATAGGTGGTGAGTATTATGAAAAGTGTGATGAATATGGACAGTGTCCTAGTTTGTTTGCTAAATTCCTCGAAAGTCATGGCATATGTGCACAGTACACTATGTCAGGCACACCGCAACAAAACAGTGTGGTAGAAAGGCGAAATAGAACATTAATGAATATAGTTAAGAATATGATAAGTAATTTCTCATTACCTAAAAGTTTGTGGATGTATGCACTTAAAACTACTATGTATCTGTTAAACAGGGTTCCTAGTAAGGCAGTTCCTATAACTCCTTTAGATTTATAGACTGGAAGGAAACCTAGTTTAAGATACCTGCATGTTTGGGTTGTCCAACAGAAGCACGTATCTATAATTCACATAAAAGAAAATTGGATTCTCAAATAGTTAGTAGTTACTTTATTGGCTACCTAGAGAAATCTAAGGGGTACAGGTTTTACTGTCCAAACCATAGTTCTAAAATTGTTGAAACAACCAATGCCAAATTTTTAGAGAATGGTGAGGTTAGTGAGAGTGCTTAAAATTAAGTTGTGGATATTAATGAAATAAGAGTTGATGTTCCATTACTCATAAATGTTCTTAAAACCACAACCAAAACAAATGTTATTCCTACTTTGGAAGATCAAAATAATCAAGAACAACATTTGGATAATGAAGAAACACCCCATGAAAAACCTAACTTGCCACTAGCTCATGCATCTAAACTAGGTGGTATAGCTTTAAATAAACCAGTAAGTGTTAAAAGGTTAGCTATTTCTAATGATTAAGTGGTTTATTTGCAAGGGTCAGATTACGATTGTGGCATTGATAATGATCCTATTTCGTTTTCACAAGCCATAAGCAGTGATAAGTCTGAAAGATGGATTGATGTTATGAAAGAAGAGTTGAAATCGATGGCTCAAAACAATTTCTGGGATCTTAAAGGCTTGCCAGAAAGGTTTAAATGAGTTGGCTATAAGCGGGTCTTTAAGACCAAATGCAACTTGAATGGCAATGTTAAAGATATAAAGCTAGACTTGTTGCCAAATGTTACACTCAGAAAGATGGTATTGATTATAAGGAGACTTTCTCACCTGTCTCAAAGAAAGATTCATTGAGAATAATTTTAGCATTAATGGCTTAATTTAATTTAGAGCTACATTAAATGAATGTGAAAACAACCTTTCTGAATGGGGATCTTGAGGAGGAAGTTTACATAGATCAACCTGAAGGTTTTTCCATTGAAAGTAAAAAAAGTATTGTGTGTAAATTGAAGAACTTAATATATGGACTTAAACAAACTTCCAGGCAATGGTATATTAAGTTCAATAATACCATTACTTCTTTTAGTTTTGAGAAAATCACTATTGATCAGTGTATTTATTGGAAGATCAGTAAGAGTAAGTTTATATTCTAGTTATGTATGTTGATGACATTTTGCTTGCTGCTAATGACTTTGGTTTGTTGCATAAGATTAAAGAATTTCTTTCTAAGAATTTTGAAATGAAAGATATGGGAGAGGCATCCTATGAAAGATATGGGAGAGGCATCCTATGTGATTGGAATTTCAATATTTCATAAGAGATCAAAATGTTTATTATGATTGTCTCAGAAAGCCTATATTGAGAAAATTCTTGAGAAATTTAACATGACTAAGTGCTCAGTAGGTATAGTCCCTATTCAAAAAGGACATAAGATTAGTCTTATGCAATGTCCAAAGGATTATGTGGAACGTAAGGAAATGGAAACAATTCCATATACTTTTGTTATGGGTAGTTTGGTGTACCTAAAAACTTGTACAAGATATAACATCAGTTTTACAGTAGGAATACTGGGTAGATATCAAAGTAATCCTTGTGTTGATTATTGGAAGGCTGCAAAGAAAGTGTTGAGATATCTTCAAGGAACAAAGGATTATATGCTCACTTATAAGAGGTCTGATCATTTAAAAGTGTTTGGATATTCAGATTCAGATTTTGTCGGGTGTATTGATAGTAGAAAGTCAACGTTTGGCTATCTGTTCCTATTAGCTGAAGGAGCAATCTCATGAAAAAGTGTCAAACAGTATATCATTGCTTCATCCACTATGAAAGAAGAATTTGTAGCTTGTTATAAGTCTACAATTTATGCATTATGGTTGCGGATTTATTTCAGGGCTTAGGGTTGTCGACACAGTAAGCAAGCCGCTGAAAATTTATTATGATAATTCTGCAACAGTTTTCTTCTCTAAAAATGAAAAATAATCCAGAGGCATAAAACATATGGAGTTAAAGTATTTTATTATTAAAGAGGAGATTCAAATAGAACATATTAGGACAAATCTCATCGTAGTAAATCCTCTAACTAAGGGTTTACAATCAAAGGCATTCAAAGAACACGTGCTTAGGATGGGTCTTAGTTGTATTGATGATTGATAATAATGTTTGATGATGATGTTTTAGCACTCTTGAGCTCAACAATAATATGTTTCTGAATTTTATATTTCTTATTCATTATGTTTATGTATACATGATTGTTTGAATAAGAAATTTGTATGTATTTTCTTAACAACTATGTGGACTGCATATTGTTTATATACCATTTATGAACCTAAACATAATAAGTTCTTAATGTAGTGGTATATGGAAGGGAGTATACGACTATAATGTGTATGACCGTGATAACCCACATTATGTGATTTGTTGTGTTAGGGTATTAGTTCAAGGTTTTTTTAATAATTTTGATAATGACCTTATAATTTTTCAAAATTCAAATTAAATTTATTTCCTTGTATAGGTAACGATATATTTCTCAAAATGATTAAAATCATAAGAGAAATGTTTCCTTTCTTGTAGAAACCTTCCTAATAAACTTACCATATTTATTTCACAATATTCGGAAGTATCTTATTATCATTAGACGTATTTCCTTTTATTATTAATAGGTTAACTCAAAAAAAGAAATAAAATAATAAGATATACTCTTCCTTTCTTACAGGAAACTTCATTATGAACTTACCTTATTAGAAATGGTTTATTCGAAAGGATCCTACTAATTATGAAGGTCGTAAATTACCGCTGTGATTACTGGAAGATTTTTGGAAAAGCATGACATCGAAGTTATTCAGATTTAAATCCATCCAGTTGATTAAGGATGCAAATGAAGTAACGGCTAGTTGAAGGAAATGCCTACTTAAGGAAGAGCCACTGCTTTTGCAAAAATAGATCAAACTCTTGAATTACATCAACAACATCAATACTCTTAAAAGTCATATTCTTATCAAAACTCTTGTGCTTTAGAAAGTGAAAATTCTTTCTGAGAGAGATCATTGAAGCTTATATCAAGCAAATTACATTTTCATCTATTGAGAGCTTGTAGATGCTAGTTAAATACTACTAGTTTGGAAAGTTGAAGAACCTTGAAAAATATGTACTCGTAAGCTTAAAGAGGCTCGTTAAATTACTACTTGGGAATTTAGTGAAACACTCAAGTTGGATACTTAGATTGGATGTAGGCTTGGGTTGTAAGCCTAACTAGTATAAATAGACTTCTCTTTCCTTAACTTTTAAATTTTCGCAGTATATTGTTTATGTTTTCATTTTTGTAAGAGGCTCCTTCACTTTTATAATAGGCTCCTTCTATTTTTAACTTGCAAGAGGTTCCTTTCAGTTTTAACAGGCGCCTTCTATTTTAAATTGTTTTTAACAGAATTTTTCGTTTTGTAGGTTCCTATCGAGCAAATTACATTTTTATCTGTTGAGAGCTTGTAGAGGCTAGTTAAATACTACTAGTTTGGAAAGTTGGAGAACTTTGAAAAATATGTACTCGTAAGATTAAAGAGGCTCGTTAAATTACTACTTAGGAATTTAGTGAAACACTCAAGTTGGGTACTTGGACTGGATGTAGGCTTGGGTTGTAAGCTGAACTAGTATAAATCAACTTCTCTCTCCTTAACTTTTAAATTTTCGCAGTATATTGTTTATGTTTTCATTTTTTTAAGAGGCTCCTTCACTTTTATAATAGGCTCCTTCTGTTTTCAACTTGCAAGAGGTTTTTCAGTTTTAACAGGCGCCTTCTATTTTAAATTGTTTTTAACATAATTTTTCATCTTGTAGGCTCCTATCGTTTAAATAGGATCCTATCGTACAACAAACTCCTATTGTTTTAATAATAGACAGGTTCCTGTCATTTCTTTTTGAAATGAAAGTAACTTTCAAAATTTTTTAAGTCACACACAATTCACCCCTCTCTTACGTGTGTTTGCTTTATTATTTGGTATCAGAGCAAGGTTTCACATTTTTCTATTTTACAGCACGTGATAGATCATGGCAAACACCTTAAAAAGTTTCGAAGGACAATCCATCTCAAAGCCTCTTTACTTCAATGGGAATAACTACTCATACTAGAAAGAGAGAATGACAATATATCTCTAATCTATAGATATTGAATTCTGGCAAGTCATCAGAGTTAGATGTACACTTCCCAATTCAAATAACATAGAAGTATGGATTGATGCTGACAGAAGAAATGCACAGCTAAATGCTAAAGTAAAACATCATCTGATATGTACATTATCTCTAGAAGAATATGAGAAAATATCCTACTATGCTACAACAAAGGAAATGTGGGACAAACTATAAGTCACATTTGAAGGAACAAATGAGGTAAAGAAACATAGAATAAGTCTTTTAGTACATCAATATGAAACTATGGGCATAAAACAGGGATAGACTATAGACGAATTCTTCAGACGCTTCAATAACATCATCACGACCTTAAAGAAATTGGGAAAGCTATATCCTAATGACGAGCTTGTAATAAAGATTTTGAGGTCATTACCAAAGGAATGGAGACCTAAGGTGATAGCTCTAGAAACGACAAAGGATCTAAACACTATTTCATTTGATTGGCTACGAGAAAATCTAATGATCCATGAAACTGAGCTTAAGTGAGATGAAGGATCCTTATACAGAAAAGAAATGGCAGTAAAAGCAACTGACAAATCAAATGGTGATAAAAGTGACACTGAGTTGCAAATAGATGGAGATGATAATTTCAACTTTATGATCAAAAAATATGCCCACTTCTATAAAAGGAAGCTGATGAAGAAAAGAGAAGGAAATAAAAAGTTAGAAACAACAGGTTCCTATCAAAAGACAACAACAACAATAGCAATAAGCAAAACAATCAAATCATATGTTATCACTGCAAGAAGCCTGGATACACAAGACCAGAATGTCCTCTTCTTTAAAAGGACAAGTTAGAGAACAAAAAATCTGGAAAGCAAGCAATGAATTCAGCCTGGTCAGATGAGGGTTCTAAAAATTTTGAAGAAGAAGAGTTAGAAGAAATCAGTAACGTTTGCTTCATGGCTGAATTAGGAGACGATGAGGTATATTATTCTAACTCTGATATTGAAGTTGATGAATTGAAAAATGCATATCATGAATTGTATGATCAGTACAAAAGGTTGAAATGAAGTATTTCAAAGAAGTTGAGAAGTCCAAGACAATGATGCTTCTCTAAAGAGTAAGATTAAATCATTAGAATCTGTGAATGAGAATTTGGCAACTAGGAATATGTCTATTGATGTTGACTATAAGCAAAAGGTTTTTGAAAAGGAAGTTCTGGAAGAAAGAGTAGCTAAATTGGAAAATGCGCTACTAAAAATGGTTATGAAAAGGTGAGATAGAAGAAAAAGTTGCCACCTCAGAATTTGAGAAGAGAAAAGTGCTGGAAAAATCTTATCTCTAGAAAAAAATCTATCAAATTTCATTCATGAAAGGAATAACTTTGATACATTGCTTAGTAGTGGTAAATGCGTTTTTGATAAAGTCGTAATATGATACAATGAAAATAATAATATTAGGCCATACAAGAACTTCTTTGTCAAATCCAGCGGTAGCTATAACCAAAACAACAGGAACCTGATACATGGTAGAAATTATATCAATTCTTATTCATATGTTTTGTGCCTCTGCTGTGGTAAACATGGTCATATTAGTCATTCTTGTAACTTTGGTAGAATAAGAAAATTATCTCAAATGTATATTTGAAGACCGATAGGTCAAGCTACTAACCTAAAAGGACAAAAAAAAATTGGGTACCTAAAATGAGATAATACTTTCTGCAGATATGCTTCAAAACGGAGACAATAGATGATCAATGGATAGTTAATAGTGGGTGTTCGCGACGCATGACAGGTGAAATATCACATTTCAACTACATTGAAAGAAAAGATGGAGTTTTACAGAAAAATTCAGATAGGAAAAGGGTACTGCATCACTTCAATTCAGAGTGATCATGAAGGAGAATTTGATAACAGAAAGTTTGAAGAATTCTGTGACAACAATGCTATAACTCACAACTTCTCCTGTTCAAAGACTCCTTAGCAAAATCGAGTGATAGAGAGAAAGAACAAAACTCTCATTGATATAGCTAGGACAATGCTATGTGAAAGTGGACTACCCCATGGTTACTGGGTAGAAGTGGTATCCACGACATGTTATATACTCAACAGGTGTCTCATAAGACTTATACTCAAGACTTATGGATTGTAGAAATGAAGAAAATCGAATGTTACTTATTTTCAAGCGTTCGGTTGCTAGTGCTTCATTTTAAACAATATAAAGGACAATCTTGGAAAATTCAATGCGAAATCAGATGAAGCTATTTTTCTAGGCTACAGTAGTGCGAGTAAGGGATTCAGAGTTTACAATGAAAGAACAAGGAAGATAGAAGAATCAATGCATGTAGTATTTGATGAAGCATTACCATCGACAACAGCAGTTGATTCAGATGATGAAGAACATCCTTTGGTTCCTAAGAATACATCATAGACTCAAACCACACCTATGGTAGCTTCGGAACCATAAGATCAAGAAGGTCCCTCTAAAGCTAGGACAGAGTAGGCTCCTTCATCTCAGCAGGAGCCTATGAAGGAAGCACATCTAGAGAATGAAGAGGTCTTGATACACATCAATATATTCTAGAAGACCCCTCTGAAAGCCTAAGAACAAGATCATCTTTCAAGAACAACTATCTGGCTTTTTTCTCACAATTAGAACCAAAGTTTGTTAAAGAGGATCTTATTGATGAGAGTTGGATCTCAGCTATAAAAGAAGAGCTAAGTCAATTTAATAAGAACAAAATATGAAATCTGGTGGCTCATCCACAAAACAAGTCAATTATTGGAACTCGCTGGGTTTTTCAAAACAAACTTGACGAAAACGGTAAGGTGTAAGAAATAAAGCTAAAATTATAGCTCAAGGTTATAATCAACATGAAGGTATTGATTTTGATGAGACTTATGCTCCTGTGGCTATATTAGAGTCAATTAGAATTCTACTTGCTTTTGTATGCCACAGAAATTTTAAGTTGTTCCAAATAGATGTTAAAAGTGCTTTCTTGAATGGATACATTAATGAAGAAGTGTTTGTTAAGCAACCTTTAGGTTTTGAAGATGAAGAGCATCCAGACTATGTGATGAAGTTATCTAAAGTCCTGTATGGTCTAAAGCAGGCTCTTCGAGCATGGTATGAAAGGTTATGTAATTTTCTCCTCGAGAATAACATCGAAAGAGGAAAGATAGATAAAACCTTATTTATTAAAAGAAATGAGAATGATTTACTTATAGTACAAATATAGGTTAATGACATAATATTTGTTGCTACTAATCCATCCTTTTGTGAAGAATTCTCAACTTTAATGTAGGGGAAGAGTAGATATATTTTTTTATAATGACAAAGGGGAAAGTTAAGAGTCAATGATACATAATTTTGCCTTGCAAGATTCTGAGCATGATATATTATATATCTGCTCAATAACTTGTTGATATTTTTGCTAGATTCATTATTTTCCCTCGAATTTTTGATAATGACAAAGGGGGAGAATTAAGATGACAATATATTTTGCTGAAAGATGTTTGATATGCTTGCATGACTTTTACTTGCAGGATTTGTGAGCAAGATGAATCTGTGATATATGTTACTAACTGAATCTGTGAAGTTTTAATCTATAATTTGTTAACGATAGGCTCTATACTAAGAAAGAAAAGACTCTTTCTAATCAGTAAGAACTTATAAAGTCTACAATTATTTTTCAAAACATTTCTTTATTAGTTGAATTTTGATAATATATCTGTTATTGTTTGTCATCATTAAAAAAGGGGAGATTGTTAGCTCAAGGTTTTTTAATGATTTTGATGATGACCTTATAATTTTTCAAAATTAAAATTAGATTTATTTCCTTATATAGGTAATGATATATTTCTCAAAAGGAAATAAAATTATAAGAGAAATGCTTCCTTTCTTGTAGGAACCTTCCTAATGAACTTACCTTATTTATTTCACAATATCCGGAAGAATCTTGTTATCGTTGGACTTATTTCCTTTTATTGTTAACAGTTTAATTCTCAAAAGGAAATAAAATCATAAGAAATATGCTTCCTTTCTGGCAGGAACCTTCATTATGAACTTACCTTATTAAAAATGGTTATCCGAAAGGATCCTACTAATTATGAAGGTCGTATATTAGCGTTGTGATTACTGGAAGATTTTTGGCAAAAATGGCATCAAAGTTATTCAGATTTAAATACATCTAGTTGACTAAGGATGTAAGTGAAGCAACGACTAGTTGAAGGAAATGCCTACTTAAAGAAGAGCCATTGCTTTTGTGAAAATAAATTAGACTCTTGAATTACATCAATAACATCAATACTCTTGAAAATCATATTCTAATCAAATCTCTTGTGCTTTAGAAAGCGAAAATTGTTTTTGAGAGAGATCATTGAAGCTCATATTGAGCAAATTACATTTTCATCTGGTGAGAGCTTATAGAGGCTAGCTAAATACTACTAGTTTGGAAGGTTAGAAAACCTTGAAAAATATGTACTCGTGAGCTTGAAGAGGCTCATCAAATTACTACTTGGGATTTTAGTGAAACACTCATGTTGGATACTTGGACTGAATGTAGGCTTAGGTTATAAGCCGAACCAGTATAAATCAACTTCTCTCTCCTTAACTTTTAAATTTTTGCAGTATATTGTTTGTGTTTTCATTTTTTTCAAGAGACTCCTTCATTTTTATAATAGGCTCCCTTTGTTTTTAACTTGTAAGAGGTTCCTTTCAGTTTTAACAAGCACCTTATGTTTTAAATTGTTTTTAATAGAACTTTTCGTTTAGTAGACTCCTTTCGTTTAACAAGTTTTTTATCACTTAACAGACTCCTTTCGTTTAAATAGGATCTTATTGCACAATAGGCTCCTATTGTTTTAAGTATAGACAGGCTCCTGTCATTTCTTTTTAAACTGAAAGTAACTTGCAAAATTTTTTAAGCACACACAATTCACCCCCTCTTATGTGCGTTTGCTTTATTATAGGTACTTATGATGTTAATA
Organism: Erythroxylum savannarum; assembly: GCA_025629945.1. Classification (NCBI taxonomy): domain Eukaryota; kingdom Viridiplantae; phylum Streptophyta; class Magnoliopsida; order Malpighiales; family Erythroxylaceae; genus Erythroxylum; species Erythroxylum savannarum. Next base: position 17,832,025 of record JAOTAW010000001.1, on the reverse strand, counting down.
GTTTATAAGACTTAATTTTTGGTAGCCTTATGTTATACTATTAAATGTAATGATGAAACATCTGATCAAGTAGGAAAATGTAAGAAATATGGCTTGATGTTGTGGCCCATATTTTCTGTAAGCCTGTATTAAACTTGGTTTAGGGTTTTCTTAATTTAATAGTATGTTAAATCTTGATTGTTAATTTAGTACTTAATGGACGTGTAAGATTTAATATAAATAGAGAAGTGTATATAAACTAGTTCTCTCTCTACCCTGATGAAGTAAAAACAAAAATCGAATACATAACATAGGTATTTGTGTTTTGGTTATCCATCAAGCTATCGTACAGAAAGAGGGTTAAGAGAGATAAACTAGTTCGTGATCATTGAATGCTTTCTCTCTACATCATGAAGAATTCTAGTCAAGGTAAGTGATTTATTCGCTTCATCTATGTGGTTATTATTATATTCAATATCTGAATGGACACAAATGATTTACGTATAATTCGTGATTTATGTTTTTAATGTTTGAATATTAAGAATGAAAAACCTACATCAACAGCTCCAAAGCTATAGTAAAATTGAAATCTATCATGCTCCCCTCAAACTCTCTATAATTTTTAAGCATATTCATATGAGGAAATGAAGTAGCCTTAAACATCAAATGCCCATTGACCTTTATTATTATGTTAATTATAATATGAGGATGGAAAATATGTATTTTTATTGATTACATTTTGTTTTTAAAGTAATTATACTTTTTGTTATTGATTTTATAATTTTTCTATTATATATTTGTAGTGTAGTAAGAGAAAATATGATCCAATTTATATTGATCGTATTGACTGCACTGATTTTTGGATCAAAGAAGAAGAATCATCACTTGATCTTGATTATAATGAACTTGAAAAGATGATTTATGAAGAAAATGCATATGTTACGACGAACGAATTAAGAACATCAATTGATCATGATCAGTTGATAGCTTATTTTGAACATATATATCATTAAAAGTTTAATGTATTACAATAGGGAACAATTTGAAACTTTTGACGATGATAAGACACAACCTCCTTTAGAGACATAATTTTGATTTTTGTTATTTTTCTAAGTTTTACATTAGAAATAATTTTAGTCTAAATTATTAGATTTATTATACATTAATACACATTGGTGTATTCTTTTATTTTAATAAAGTACTTTATTTTTATATTATATTTTTACTTTTTTATATTTTTTACTTCTTATTTATTAGATACCAGTTTTATAACAGTTTAATACCTGTTAAACATTTAAACCTCCTCTCTTATTGATGTGATGTCCTGTCCATTTTAAAATATTGAACATAATTAAACCTTGCAAAATGGGGCCTAGTACTGTAGTTCCTTTAATTTGTCAAACAATGAAAAAAAAGAAAGATCACTTTTTACATAGAGGAACTTGCATATATAACCTCAATTTCTCATAGCTGAAATTTACATTTCAATTCAAAAAATCCAAACAAAATGTTAAAGACTAAGCCAATATCTTCATTTAAAACTAATGACAATAAAGGGCAACAATCAAGTTTATGCATAAACTACCTATATAAGAATTAAGTAGCCACACAAATTCCCCAACTAAATTATGATTTTCCATAAAGAATACCTATAAAAGATATAAACTTCGGGTAACATTAATAGCAAAACAAATCAAAACCCTAACTGAATTATAAATAAAGTGAGAGAGAGATGATAAGTTCAATTGAACCCAAAATTAGAAGGAGACAGTTGAGAGAAATGAATCAAGTCAGAGTAGGAGAAGGAGATAGAGACGATGACATTAATGGGGCTTTCATGATGGCATTTCCTAAGGTTTGGTCGCGTGGAAATTTGAGTTTCATTTGGTACAAGGAGAACTAATGTTATGAATAGACTTGTTATGTAACACCATAATTTCTGAGCCCTTTTGTATTGGTTGGTACTTGGAGATGCTACTATATATTGATAAATACATATTTTATTTAAGTCATTTGGGTGTATATGTAAATGATTTATAATGTTATATGCCCTTACA
>JAOTAW010000001.1:17791741-17803907 GCA_025629945.1 Erythroxylum savannarum | reverse complement strand
ACAGTCATTTACATGTGCAAAATTCACTATTCACGTGTATGTGTATGCATGACTATATCAAGACAATTCTAAGCACTTATAAATCATTCCAAATTACTATTCTACCCTTCCCATCAGTGATGGGATGTTACAATTGTATTGTTTCAAAGAGGTGTCTTATGTTTCTATAAATACCATGTACTAGTTCATTTCCAAAATGGGACAAGAAATCCGAATCAAGTGAGTTATTTAGATTGTTTGAGTGTTCTCCTTTATCTTTCTATCACCCTTATTTACTATAAAGTGGTATCAGAGACATTATTTTGAAGATGTCTAATTCCGTTGTTTCAATCCCCAAACTCACAAAAGAAAATCATAATAAGTGGTGTGTGCGTATGAAGGCGATTCTTGGCTCTCAGGATGCATGGGAGATAGTAGAACAAGGATATGATGAGTCAGAAAATGAAGGAACTTTGAATCAACAACAAAGGAACACGTTACAAAAGAATCATAGATTGGATCAACATGCTCTTAGCATCATTCTATAGGCATTGGATGAAGAAATGTTTGAAAAAGTGTCAAATGCAACAAAATCAAAGGAAGCCTAGGTGATTCTTTAAAAGGCCCATAGAGGAGTTGACAAGGTGAAGAAGGTGTGTCTTTAAACATTGAGAGGATAATTTGAATCTTTGCACATGAAAGAGACCAAATCCATGCATGACTATTTCACAAGATTCTTGGCAACAACTAATCAAATGAGAAGATATGGCAAGAATTTGAAATATGTTCGTGTTGTGGAGAAAATTGTTCATACTCTTGATTCAAAATTTGACCTTGTTGACGTGACTATTGAACAATCTCAAGATTTGCAAGCCATGACCATTGACAAACTACAAGGATCCTCGCAAGCTTATGAAGAAAGATTGAAGAAGAAGGAGCCACTAGTTCAAGCCTTTCAAGCAAAGGTCTCTTTGAAAGATACAAAGCAAGAATCCACTAGCTCACAAGGAAGAGGACGAGGAAGAGGAAGACGAAGACGAAGAGGTCATATTCAAGGCTACGAAAGAGGTAGAAATCATCGTGGTCGTGGCACACATCACTTTACTAGTGAAAAGTCAAGCCAACAATCTCAAAACTCAAAAGGTTGTGGAAGCTATTACTATAATAAAGGAGGAGGAAGAAGGTATGACAAATCTAATATTCAATGTCATAATTGTCACAAATATGGTCATTATCCTATGAATGTTAGAGTGTACTAGCAACCAAGGAGAGGCTCATCTTGTGGAGATAAAAGAAGAAGCATAAGAATAAGAACTACTTTTGTTATTGGCTAACAAAGGAGAAGAAAATAAATTCTTATAGTATTTTGACACTGGTGTTAGCAACCATATGAGTGGCAATAAGGAGCTATTCATGGAGCTTGATGAGAAGAAAAAGGAGAAATTGTTTGTGGCAATATTCAAAAGTTGCAATTGAAAGCAAATGTGATATTCTTGTCTTTACAAAAAATGGTAGTCATAGACTTATTTCATAAGTCTATCATGTTCCTTATTTGAAAGAAAATATCTTGAGTATGGGACAATTGCTAGAAAATGGATATGATATCCACTTAAACGATGCTTGATACACTTTGAGAGATGAAGCACACAATTTAATAGCAAAGGTACCTATGTCAAAGAATATAATGTTCAAGCTTAATGTCAATGTTGATCACCCATGATGCTTAAAGATATGTGCTAAAGACTTCTCTTGGCTTTGGCATATAAGATTTGGTCATCTAAATTTTAGAGGATTAAATTTATTAGCAAAGGAGAATATGGTGAATGGTTTGCCTCTCATTACTCAACCCAATCAATTATGTGAAGGGTGTATCATGTGAAAGCAAGTAAGAAAGCTTTTTCCAAAGGAGTCCACATAAGAACCATCAAGCCACTTCAACTTGTTCATACCGATATTTGTGGCCCAGTCAAGCAATATTCTTATGGTAAAGCAAACTATTTCTTACTCTTCATTGATGATTTTTCTCGCAAAATTTGGTTTTATTTTTTGAACAGGAAGGATGAAGCTTTTGGAGTTTTCCAATAGTTCAAAGCCCAAGTTGAAAATGAGAGTGGGTTTGTCATCAAATCTTTAAGGACGGATAGAGGGGGAGAGTTCACTTCCTTAGAGTTCAATAAATTTTGTGAAGTTAAAGGCATTCATCATTTTCTTACGGCTCCATACTCCGCACAACAAAATGGAGTTGTGAAACGTAAGAATAGATCTATTCTCAACATGGAAAGGAGCTTGCTAAAGAGTAAGAATATGCCTAAGCAGTTTTGGTTCGAATCTGTCGCTTGTGCTATATTATTGTCCAACTTAACCCCTACTAGAAATTTTCATGGTATGATTCCTTAAGAAGCTTGGAGTGGTAAGAAGCCAATTGTTTCTCATTTGTGAATTTTTTGAAGCATAGTATATGCTCATGTTCCTAAAGAGATGAGATTGAAGTTAGATGAAAAAAGTGAAAAGCATGTCTTCATTGGCTATAGCTCTAATTGTAAGGGCTATAAGTTGTTTAATCCTACCAATGGGAAGATTGTAATTAGTAGAGATGTTGATTTTGATGAAGAAAATTCGTGGAAGTGGGATATCTCTGAAAATGAGGAAAGTATTTCATTTCCTAGGATTGGAGATTTTAACCATGACAAGCATAAAGATATTCATACTCCTCAATCACCCAATCCTAGAAGAAATGAAAATCCTCCTTAATGCTCGTCCAAGGGTCCTAGAGGAAGAAGGAGTCTATAAGATCTTTATGGGTCCATAAAGATGGTAGAAAATACAACACTATTTTGTCTCTTTGCTGATTTTGAGACACTACACTTTGAATAAGCTATACAAGCAAAGAAATGGAGATGTGCAATGGATGAAGAGATTCAAGCAATTCAAAAGAATGAAACATAAGAGCTTTCTACTCTTCCAAAAGGGAAAAAGGCGATTGGTGTGAAATGGGTATATAAAGTCAAAAGAAATGCTTAAGGATAAGTAGAGAGGTATAAGGCAAAACTTATCGCTAAAGGCTATAGTCAACAACATGGAGTAGATTTTGATGAGGTGTTTACTCATGTGGATCAACTAGAGACCATTAAATTAATTGTTTCATTGGCAGTACAAAGGATATGGAAGATTTATCAAATGGATGTTGAGGAAGAGGTGTTTATCCAAAAATCATTGGGATACCTGGTGAAAGGATGTGAAGATAAAGTGTTGAATTTAAAGAAGGCATTTTATGACTTGAAACAAGCTCCAAGGGCTTGGTATAGCCACATTGATAAGTATTTCTAAAGCCAGGATTCATCAAATTTCCCCAAGAACATTCTCTTTATATTAAAGAAGGTGAAAATGGAAGCATTCTTCTTGTATGCCTATATGTTGATGACTTGATCTTCACGGGTAACAATTCAAAGATGTTCAAAGAGTTTAAGAAGGTGATGACTAAAGAATTTGAAATGACTGATATTTGACTTATGTCCTATTTCCTTGGTATTGAAATAAAGAAAGATGATGATGGTATCTTTATTTCTCAAGAGGCTTATGCAAAAAAGATTGTTGAGAAATTTAAGATGAAGAATTGTAAGCCCATTAATACCCCGTTGATAGTGCAACAAAATTGTCAAAGTTTGATGAAGGTGAAAAGGTGGATCCAACTCTTTTTAGGAGTCTTGTTAGAAGCTTGAGGTATTTGATTTGCACAAGACCCGATATTCTCTTTAGAGTGGAGATTACAAGTTATTTTATAGAAGCTCCAACTAGTACTCATATGGCAAAGGCTAAAAGGATTTTGTGATATATCAAAGGTGCTATTGACTATGGTTTGCACTATTCTTCTTCATCTAATTTTCAACTTGTTGGTTCTAGTGATAGTGATTGGGGAGGTGATGTTGATGATTGAAAGAGCACAAGTGAGTTTATATTCTTCATAGGTGAAACTACTTTTGCTTGGATTTCTAAAAAACAACTCAATGTGACTTTATCTATATATGAATCCAAATATGTTGCAGCTACTTCTTGTATCACTCATGCAATTTGGTTAAGAAGGTTGTTGAAGATGCTACATGTAACTCAAGATGGAGCTACCTCTATTTTTATGGATAACAAATCTTCTATAGCAATGGGGAAGAATCCTATGTTCCATGATCGAAGTAATCACATAGATACGAAGTTTCATTTTACAAGGGAGTGCGCTGAGAACAAAGAAGTTGAGCTTTCTTACTTGAGAAGTGATAGTCAAGTAGCTAAGTGATAGTCAAGTAGTCAATATTTTTACCAAAGGATTAAAGTTTGAAAGTTTTGTTAAGCTGCGTGCATGGATTGGAGTTACCAAGAAGAATCAAGTTTAAGGGAGGATGTTAAAAAAATGCAACTATATTAGTGGAGCATTTAATTAAACTTTATTAATTATTTGGTTCATGTATTTTGAGATTCATTATACTTTTCTTATACATATATCTTGCATTTACTATCTTATGTTTTCCAAGAGTTGTATTGTTTCAAAGAGGTGTCTTATGTATCTATAAATACTATGTTCTAGTTCATTTCTAAAATGGGACCAAAAAATTCAAATCAAATGAGTTATTTAGATTGTTTAAGTGTTCTCCTTTATCTTTCTGTCTCCCTTATTAAATACATTCTCTAATTGGATTGGGAGTGTTGTCTAATGGATTTGTTATCGTTATCGTTATCATGGCCGACCTAATGGCAGTAGGACTCTATTCTGGGTGTGCACTTCGAAGAAATGTAGCAACGCCAAAAGCATAAGGACAAGCCATTGATGCCCTAAAAAGCGAATCAAAATTGCTCGACAATTGTATATTCACACCGATAACCATATAGAATCTAAGAGGCTAAAACAAGTGTCCCTGAAGCCATTAAGTCCAGTTTTAAAATACCTGGAGTTTAGAGAAGGACCGCTTGAAGTGTAAGAAGCTACAACTGGTGCATGTTTTGTACCTAAAAGAGTTTGTTAAAATTTTATACTTACCACAGGGTTTTTAGTAGTTGTGGCATAATGCGTAACTTGTTAAGCGTTATTTGGGCTTACGACAACTCCAGGAACATGAAAAGTGACACTTTCCAGTAATGTAGGTTCATCAACTACAATGAAAGAATAGAAGAAGGAAGCAATTGGTATATAATTGCATTGTATTGCTTGTGCGTTTAGCTGAATAGCTTTTATAAGTATTTATATATGTTTTTGGTATCTAATAATAATAATAAATAAGATATTGAGGATCAAATGAAATATACAAGATAAATAAGATACACAAGATAAAATCAAATGAGATATATATCAAAGAGAAAATCATATCTGCTCTGGTGAAATTGCATGAAGATTTATATATGTTTATCAACCCCCCTCAAGCTCATTGTGGGTAGAAACGGTGAGCTTGCTGCAAAGGCGATGAAAGTAGATGAAGCTAATGCTTTAGTCATGATGTCTACAATTTGATCAAATGAAGAGATATGTTGAATATAAAGAGCTTTGTTGGTCACCAGATCACGAACAAGGTGGAAGCCAATCTCGATATGTTTAGTACAAGCATGACCAATCGAATCAGCGGCAAGGAACATGGCACTAAGATTATCACAACAGAGTGTAGGTGTCACGTCAGAGAAGTTAGTTTCACTTAAAATGGATTTAAGCCAATAGATTTCAGCAACGGCAAGAGCAATACTTCTATATTCAACTTCAGTGCTTGATCTGACAACAGTAGGTTGTTTCTTACTACTCCAAGGGATGAGGTTGGAGCCAAGAAAAATACAATAGTCAGAGGTAGAATGATGATCATTAGGACAGCTAACCCAATCAGCATCACAGTAGGCCTGTAAGGTAAGAGAAGAAGTTCAGGTTAAATATATACCTGAAGAGGGTGTAGATTAAAGATAGCAGAGAATCCATTTCACCGCGGTCCAGTGAATGTCGGTAGGACATTGTAGAAACTGAGGAACTTTTTTGACATCAAATTGAATGTCAGGGCGAGTAAGGAAAAGATATTGTAGAGCACCAACAATACTCCAACATTCAATAGGATCATAAAGAGGAATGCCATGATCCGGTCCGAAAATTTTCCCCGAAAAATGCCTAAAATTTCCCAAAAATGAAAAACACAAAAGAATCACTTCAACTAATTTTTCAAGCACAAATACCAGATTTTTCACAACAAAATCACATTTAGGCACATATACCAGGAAACGTCATGAATGCATGTACAGTTATTTTCATGTGCAAATACAAAAATTCCCATTCACAGATATATAAAGGCGGTATTATACATGAACATGTCGAGACTGGTTTACACACTCTAACCGGTCCCAAATTACTATTTTACCCTTCCCATCGGTGATGGGATATTACATTATGATTATGGATAGTTAGGCTCCAGAATTAGGGCCCAACAATACATCCCAATTTGCAAAAATCAATCTTTTCAACAAGCAAACCAAGACCCCTAATAAATTTCTTCATATTGTAAAAACTATCAACTATTGTATAATCAGGAGGTAATTATTCATTATACCATCCAAGAATTTTATCAAAACTACAATAAAAAATACGCCCTTTAGACTTTATGTTCAATATTCGGGCAATTGAAGACAATTGAGCCATTATCTCACAATTTGGCCATAATTCTTTGTCAGTTGAGTGTAGTAAGTCAAAAAACTATTTTGCATATGGGTTTGGTTCTTCTTCAAGATTTTCTATTTTTTCCAAAAAAGTATAACCGGTTAGATTTAGAACAAATAATGTGGATGCAAATAAAAATCCTTACATGAAAAAATCTAGCTCTTAGTCTCTCGATTAAGCATATCTTCATCTATAGAACTCCGATTGAGATGGTTCTTGCTCCAAAATAAACTAGAGACTAAGAGCTACATTTTTGAAGAAGTCAAATTGTGATTCCACTGTGTGGGCTTGCCCTTTATGGTTTGAGATGTTATGAGAATGATGATGAACCGATGATGGCTATGAGGGTACATTGAAACAACCCTAATAAGAAAACCCGCTCACGCTTTATGATTACGGATAGTTAGGCTCCGGAATCAAGGCCCAACAATACATCCCAATTTGCAAAAATCAATCTTTTCAATAAGCAAACCAAGACCCCTAATAAGTTTCTTCATATTGTAAAAACTATCAACCATTGTATAATTAGGAGGTAATTATTCATTATACCATCCAAGAATTTTATCAAAACTACAATCAGAAATATGCCCTTCAGACTTTATGTTCAATATTCGAGCAATTGAAGACAACTGAGCCATTATCTCACAATTTGTCCATAATTCTTTGTCAGTTGAGTGTAGTAAGTCAAAAAACTATTTTGCATGTGGGTTTGGTTCTTCTTCAAAATTTTCAATTTTTTCCAAAAAAGTATAACCGGATACATCATAAATCATTTGCATGTAAGGATTTTTATTTGCATCCACATTATTTGTTCTAAATCTACCCCCCCCCCTCTTCAAACTCATTTAAGTTCACTGAAGATTGTACTTCATTACCCCTTGAGGTGCTACAAATTAGTGGTTCCCTATGTCATGTCCATTCAAAATAATTTGTGACAAAACCTTTTCTTGGAAAATGCCCATTTACTTCATCAATAGGAAGGAAACAAATGTGTTTGCACTTTTTACGTGGACATCTGATCTTTGGGTCATCCATATATGCAAGTTGAGAACATGTATAGTGAATAAAAGCTTCAACTCCCTCAACAAACTCAAGATTAATGAAACCATCAGCTATTAATGGTCTATACATTTAAGATCTATCAACATTACTCATTTCTGCAAAATTGTTATTTCAAACAGTGATTACATACTTAGTATCCTTCATGTTCCCCAAAGTTTACAGAACATCTAAACATTACATAACATCTCCCAAGTATTAACCAATTGAATTAATCACCTACAATTGATTTCAAAACTATGGTATGTGGCATTGTTTACACCTGTGAGTCAAGAAAACAAGTTCTCGTTGTGACTTTTAGGCTCTTGGAATTTTTCACTGATAAGCCTCATGGGAGCTGCGTCATGGGTTATGGGTTAAGGTTTATGGGTTAAGATCAAAAGTTAATTAATAAATTTATGGATTTCAAGTTCCTCTTTAATATTTTTGGCAACTATCTTGTCTATGTTCTCAAATATCACAAAATTATTTATAAAATTTGAGTCGGAATAAAATTTTTTTGACTACTTTAAATTTAAGTTTTGTTGAAAATAATTATTAATTAAAAATATAATTATATTAAAAATAAATATGTTTTAAATATCAATTGAAATGATTTTATTTTTTATTTTTTATTTATTAAATTACTTAAATTATAAATTATTATACACTAATTAATTAATTATTTAATAAGCTTCTAATATTAATAACCTTGATTTAATTATTGTAAAAAATATTTTTTTATCTTTTCTTATAATACAATTTGTCAAATTCCTTATTATCATGCCAAATATTTATTAACTGAAGATCTTTTTGTTTTTTGGGTTTCTGATCATATATGTTAGAAGAGTTATCAAAGATGCATTAAGGACGTGAAAGAGAAAAGCAACAGATGCTTGCTTTGGTACGGGAACCCCGTAATTACTGGCATGAGTTGATCTATTAGTAATGTTTCATGGAAGTTAAATGCATTTATTCTTAAATTTTGTATAGCACTCAATGTTATAATAAAGAAGATAATATAACTATTATTTAAGTTATTAATTAAAATTAATAAATTAAATTATATGAAATATATTATTAATTACATAAAATGAATTACTTAATTTTATAAAGTTGGAATTTTTAATTGATTGGTTTAGATATTGTTATTGAAATTTAAAATAAATGTTAGAAGTTTGATATTTTACCTAAATTAATTATGCACTAGTAACAAATATCATAAGTAAAGATAAAAATATGAATAATTTGATTAATAAATTATTGTAACATTTAAAAACTATCTAATATGTTTAGAAGAAAATTATTATTATATTAAAAAAGATGCGTGTAAAGATTTGCACATGCCAACGCAGTGAAAGACATGTACACTTTTCGATAAACAAGTAGATATACATCACATTATATACACACAAAAATAGCACTTCTACATTTCAACTTCATTCTTTATTTCGGTTGGTACAAGCCATTTACATTAAAAATGCAGCAAGTTTAAAGGGGAGGTTCAAACCACAAACAAATACCCAAATTAAACCAAGTATACAAAAACCTAGTAAATAACAAAACCTACTTACCTCAACCAACACGCAGAAGAAGTCACTGAAGCACGTGAAGGAAGAAGATGGCAGAGCTAGAGTGAGCTGACGACCAAAGAAGATAACCAAAACAAAGAAAAGAAAACAATTATGAAAGCAGTACACAAAACACAATAACAAACAAAACTCAACGATGTCGTAAAAAACAATCAAAGAATAAAATGCTACCTCAACCGGTGATTAAAGGAAGACGACGACGATGACACGCGATGGCGAGGAGAAAAGATGGTTAACTATACATGAAAACAAAAGATCATCCTTAAATGATATGTTGTACATCTTCAATTTCTCACATTTTAATAAAAAAAATAGATAGGAAATCCTAAAGTAAGCTAGATAGGAAATCCTAAAAGCAAGAATGAAGTTCCAATTGATAGAATTAAAAGCTTTGAAATAAATAATCTTCATATTGTAACTTGAGTTAAGTGTTTTCATATTTGTGCTTCTCTTTACTTAGACGAGTCAATACTCAGGGTAATTAAAGTCTTATTATTGACTAAATGAGGTCTTAATTCATAGTTTTAATAATAACAAAACATATTACTATTAATGGATTTATTTTTGTTACTATAAGTAGCTCTATTATAACTGATTCAAGCAACATATGAAAGATAAAGATCGATGGAATGACAAAGTAAACAAAGAAATCAAATAGATCAACTGAACAATTAAGTGATGAAGAAAATGAATAAAATAGAGCACATGCACAATTTAAGTGAAGAACTGATAATAAAGAAGAGTCAAGCATATTAAGACTTAACATAATATTGTACTTGTTCCTATAACCTTATTTTTGTTATTTCAATTAATTAAGAGATCAATCATTGCAAATTATTTGTATATATGTGACTTTTTGAAACAAAGTACATCTATTTTGGATAACAAATGAATGACTGGAAGAAACTAGCTTCCACCTATATGAAGTGGGATACTGGAATTCATTGTCAATATGTATGTATGTATTATTAGACATGATAGAGGCAATCTTAAGCATTGAGTGGATAAAATCTATAGTAAGGAGAATTTCTTATAAGCATATGCTTGCCAACTATTTAATATTCCAAATAAGCTTCATTAGGCATAATAATTTTCATTTACATTTATCAAATTTATTTCAATATTATTACCTCATCTATAATTTTTTCCTAAAGTTGGATGAATATTATTGATCAAAAAAGAATCATGGTGTTAAGTTGGAGCCTCTAAACTTCACAGTGAGGGTTAGAAGATCTAAGGTTAAGAGAATATACAAAAGAACTAAGTCAATAAAAGGCATCCAGGAAAGTAGCATGTGAGATTTGTAGCAATTTGGCCACAACAAGATAACTTGATTAAGTAAAGTCCAACAAAGTTATAGTCAGCAAATTGCACCAATAATACGAAGTTAGAGTAGCTAACATAATGTCTCAACCAATCATTGTCTCAAATGAAGAATTATTGAAAGTCAAAAAGGAAAAGGTTGAATATATACAAGAATTTTATGGAAGCTTTTCTGTTTTAGGCGACTAAGTGAATGTTTGTGAATATGAATTACATCTTTGCACTTACCCTTTAAACTTTGTGAGGATAAATAACATAAAATGTGACAAATGATATTGCATAGAAAAACAACACTTGGTGGTATATTTATGCCTTTTACACTTCCATTTCTATTTTTATGAGGCAAAAAACATAGTATACAACAAGTGATTTAGTTAAGCGAATAATAAACGATGATATGTTTATAATTTTTGAACTTTCATTTTGGCTTTTTAAAGAAAAAGTGATATAACTTGTATATGGTATGAAATGTTAGTTAGGAAAAAGCACTTTTTTTCTTTACACTTTTTTATTTTTTTATTTTTTGAGATGACAAGTAATACAAGGTAACATGATAGTCGTTATTCGTAAAAAAAGAGAGTACATAATAACATTACTAATAACAAAAATTGCTCAGTTTAGCTCAAAATCAATGAACTCGATTTGAATTGACTAAGCTCCAGGTCGAACTCAGTTTTTTTTTAATTTTAGGCTGAGCTCAGGCTCGTTTTAAGTATGAAGAATTTCATTTTTATTTTTAAATTAAACATAAATTTAATTGAGCTCATTTAGAATTTGATCCAAGTCCGACCCCAAACACATAATTTTTGACCGAGCTCAAACCTATTTAAGGCCAGACCATCAATCCTTAAATAACATGTTTATGTCTAATTAAAAATAAATTTAATTGAGCTCATTTAGAATTCGATCCAAGTCCGATCCCAAACACATAATTTTTGACCGAGCTCGAACCTATTTAAGGCCAGACCATCAATCCTTAAATAACATGTTTATGTCTTTGACACTTGACTTTTTTTGTAATAATAAGGAATATAAGTTGATATATGCTAATCACCTTTATTAATATTTGTTTTTCATTAGATGCATTGTGATATATGTGTCTATAAATTGGAATCCCTTGGATATGTTTGTTTTTATACTTCTTCCTAGTTAATGACATTATTTGAGTTATAAAAATATAATAGGATTTTTATTTTTATATATTTTTATTTATATATTGTTCAAACCTTTTTTTTTGTATATCTTCCTAAATATAAGAGGTATTTGGTTGCAAATGAAAGATTAGTGCTTAACTGCAATCAATTCTAATTTCAATTTTATCATAAGCAACTCAACTGAATTTTTGCAAAATATAGAGAATACAAAACTTATATAATGAAATATTAAATCTTACAAACATCTCATATGTAGCATTAAATATAAAAATCATGAAATATTAATGTTATAAACACCATGGACAATTATAATAAATGTAATTTGAAAACCTGATTTGGTATATTAAATCTTAGTTGTAACAACAAACCTAATTTACAAACACAAATGTTATATTAAATCTAAGTGGTCATAT
>JAOTAW010000001.1:17718194-17731737 GCA_025629945.1 Erythroxylum savannarum | reverse complement strand
ACTGTATATTAGTTTTTATTAATAAATGTATTATTAGTATTTAATTTTAAAATTATAAATTAAAAAATAAAAGATACTAATTTTTAGTTTTAAAATTAATAAATTAATTATTAATTATAAACATATATTTTTATCATTTATGATTAATATAATAATATTAATATAATAATAATTATTATTATTAGAATTATTATTATTATTATTATTATTATTATATTAATAACAAAATGGCAAGAAGAGCAGCTAGGTTTCATCGTTAAAACATATATGCAGCAATTGGTGGAGTTGAATTCACGTGCATTAGGTAGGGAATTGAATTTACAAAGAGAGTGGAGGTTTAACCCATATATGAATTCAATTCTTAGCCTTTTTTTAGTTGCAAACAAGATTGAATTCAATTCAAGGCATTCCAAACGGGCTAGTGTCCATACTCGTCGCAAACGGCGACCCTACGCAGCGTTGACGTTGTGAATACTCTGAGATAACCAGGGGACGAAGAGAGCTGTTTGCAAATGGAGTTGTTTAACTATTGTATTGGTGTTAAGATAATGTTTACGCTAATTGGTCTTTTGTTATCAATGCCCATCGTATCGTCAAAAGAGCAGCTGAGTTCAAGAGAGTGTGAGGATCTAGGGTTTACGGGACTTGCTCTTTGCTCTGATTGCAGTACTCTCGCTGAGTATGTCAAGGACCAAGGTTTCTTGTTCTTTCTCTTCCCTATCGTTTATGGTTTTTAAAATATCCTTTTTATTAATAAAGTTTATGTCTTTCGGTGTTCTTTTTCTCCCATTTATCTTAATTGTCTCTTCCAGTCTAGATTCTTCGAATTCTCTTTCTGGGAATTGTTATAAGTTTGTGTTCGGTATCTGGGTTTTGATCCATCTTCGGATTGGTAGTTTACCTGATCGATAATTTAGTTCTTGTAATCGATGTTAGTCCTTTGAGTTGCTTCACTTTTTAGGGTATGTTTGGTTGGACGTAAAGTTTTTAATAGAATTGAATGGAATGGTTTATAATGGAATGGAAGATGTAATATTAGAAAATTGTTGTTTGGGAGAGATGGAAAGATTCATAATATAATATAGTAAAATGTTGCTTGATTGAAGGATTTATAATGTAATATAGTGTATTATTGTACATTCTATCCTAAACTTCCTAAATTGAAAGTTTTCTATTTTCACTGTTTATGATGGAATAGGATTTATGATGGAATAGGATGTAACATGAAACCCTCTTTTTTTATCTCATTCTATTATAAAACTTCCTCCCAAATGATAGAATAATATTACATTCCATTCCATTCCATTATAAAACTCTCAACCAAATATACCCTTAGGTAAATTTGTAGATTAGTATCAAATGGTATTGGATAAGTTATTTTAGGGTGGAAGCTTGGAGCATCTTAAATTGGAGTTTTCCCTCTGCCAAATTTATTTGTTTAACCTTGTTGCAAAGCCGAATTATATGAGGAATCTAGTTGAAGTACTAGAGTCATTTGAATAACTGTCTCATATTTTGTCTGAAATTGAAATCCTGTGGTTGCAGAGTTGGTATCTGATTGTCTCAAGTGTTGTACTGAGGATTCTGATGATTCTATGAGTAAGGTATGTTTCTGGATCACAGGATATGATGGCAAATGAAAGCTATGCTCAGAAAAATGTGCTTTGTGGATCACTTCTATTCCTTTTCTAATCTTTTATTGGCACCCCTAATAGGTTCACTGAAGAGATCCATATCGAATGAAAAGACAGGTTTTGTTGGAATGTAGTTAATACGTTTATGATGTTATAGGTTTCCAGCCGTGTCTTGGGTTTCATCAATATACAAAGTTTAGCTACCTCTATATCAGACTAAATCGTATTCCTGTTTTCCCACATCGGTCTTCTTTTTAATTTTTCAATTCTTATTCTGCTTGCGGTTATATCAAAGTATGACCTACAGAAATATGTAAACTCATTCAGGTTGTCGCATGTGATTATTCTATATTTATTTACTGCTGAAATTATTGGAGTCAGAAAGGTCCTTTGTCAGTGTACTGAAACTTAAAACGGGTCTGATCTGTGCTACTGCAGATAACCTACTCTGGTGCAATACTGGAGGTTTGTATGAGGAAGTTGGTTTTCTACCCTGAAATTGTTAGTTTCATTGAAGAAGAGAAGGAACAATTTCCTACTGTTAAAGTACAGTACATATTCAATTCTCCGCCCAAATTAATCATGCTGGATGATGAGGGACAACCTAAAGAAACTATCAGGTGAGCTGAATTTTCAATATGATAATTTCTGCTTATAACTAATTCATGGAACTTCAGATTGAGATGATCACTAGGGGTAAGAATTACAAATCCAACAGACCATCTCTTTCTGTTTTCATCGATTCGTACTGATGTGCACTCCAATTAAGTCATTTAACTCATTTTATTCTTTTCTCCCCGAAAAGTACATGATGACACAAATTCCCGGCTAGTTATGGTTATTTTTATTTCACGTATAGACTCCTGTTTAACGAATGTCACCAGTTTCCTAGAAAATTAATCTGTGGAAATGATGTTGATTAGCTTTTAATTTGACCTCACTTTTTAATCACCATATTTAGGACAAGTTTATACTACCCCCATGGTTGGAAGCAATAGGCCTTGCGTCAAGTATTTTGGAGGAATTTGAAACTATTATGCTACACTCTCTTGATTTCTTGCTACCTGGATTGTAAATGTTGTATTTCGTGTAAATATTCTTTTTACTCCATTGTTTTACTTTTCAGAATTGACAACTGGAAACGGGAGCATGTGCAGCAGTTCCTGAAGGGGAAGGTGAATCCAAAATAACAACTAGAGGAATCTTCTTGAATCGCTGTTAATTAACTTATGCTACACAGTTTTCAATTACTTGGATTCGTTAATGAACGGATCAACTTCAGTGCAGTTAAAAATATTACCATTTTAATTGCCTTGTGACCTTCCCGTGTATGTGAAATTCCAGAGTAACAGGAATACTAAACATGCTCATATGTTGTTGAAATCCACAAGGCAATGAAAAACAGCCTTCTGTTGCAGATAGTAGGCTTATTTGTTCTTAGTGGTAGTCTTGCGTTATTCAAAGAGAGTCAAAACTTACCATGAATGTTGTCAAATGAATTAACGAGGGTGCTTAATCACTTGGTGTGTTTTCCTAACAAGATGTAGCACCCCTAAAGATAGATCTTACCAAGTAATTCTGTTGCATATCTATACTTATTGGTTGATTTTTTCACTCAATCAAGGATCAGATGAAATAAGAGTATGTATCGACTAAATGAAACAAGAACGAGTAACCGTGTACCAATTGATCCACTTTTGCAGATCACCATATATTAATATAAGGCTTGGAATTTACATTTCAGCTATTCAGAAGGCTTCTTGATTGCATTTCCATTGCTACAGTCCGTGCGAGGCATAAATTTATCTGCATCAAAATTCTTGCAACAATTCATCATCAGCCTAACAAAAATACGTTGGTTATCCTTCACACCTTCTTGTCTAAAAACTTTGGACAACTTGTCCCAAGTCCGAACCACGATTTGTCTCATTGGAACTGTGAAATGGGCTAATCAGATTTAGAAGTGGTCTTAATGGGCGCCCAGATATCTGCGCCGTTGCTACCTGGAATGCCTGCAGTACACGAGACCGGGACAAGGCACAAGCCCCAGCTTCTTAAACTGTTGTATTGCTCCAACTCCTGTATCAGAGCGAACATTTTCTATTATCATTAGTTCTAATCATGATGCGATCACAAGATGCTGGTGTGATAAAATAATCATCTGTGTCTACTTGATGATTATATCCTTACCTGCATCTGCATCTGATCTGGCAGTGTGTTTTGGAGGAGGTAGGGAGCACTCAGCGCCTGGAATCACCCAAACAATTGCGTAGAATAAGAAAATTGAAGGAACTAAAACAACATTGCACTTCGAAATTTCATAACCCTCAAATATTATTCAAGCAAGCAAGAAATTGGGCATGAGCGAAGTTGATATACAATAACTTTCAAATAAGTTACCCATGCAGCCTCCAGTAGCATACTTGTAATTACAGTATAAAGGTTAATAAGATTAAATGAATGGTCGAGGTCAACCTATTTAAATCACTTGGAATAGCAAGTCTTTCTTTTCAGCTAGAGAATATAATGAACAAACAGAAGCTAAATAAGTAAGAGGAGCCAGACCTTAACCTGTTCATGAAGGAACCGGATGTATTCCATGGCTTCCAAAAGGACAGAAGCCGTATCCGTCTGCATTAAAAAAGGGTTTAGAATTAGAGCTGACAATAAAGAGGCATCAATATTAAATAACTGTACTCTAGGCACCTTTCCATACGGTGAAACAAGCTGCTGCAGAGCTGTTATTCGTTCACCAACCTTCACTTTGTTCTCCTATTACCAAAACACAGTATAATAAACAAAATTTTAATAATGACAAAGCGCCTATGGAACTAGATATGATTTCAGATTTAGAAGGAAGGCCAGGTTCATAATAATTGTCTGACGGTAACCTGCTTTTAGCTATGTTTATTTATATCTCCATTTGTGTAGTATTTGCTGGCCAAAAGAATTGCTTTTCATCAATATGGGAACATCTTAAACTTAAAAGCTAACCATGCACATTCATAGGTAGCTTGACTAAACTCTCATAAAGTATCCACTGACAACAGCAAACAATAGAAAAACTATGCTTCCCAATATATTTTGTGGTGAAAAGATGTAAGATGGGTGGTGATACGCAAAACCTCTGAAGTTTGGTACAAAGATACTACGATAATGAAGTGGTTGTATCTGCGAAGCGAGATATATAATTACAAAATAACAAATGATTGGTTATGACTAAACAAGAGGCTATTATGCTAGAAACAAGCAAAAAGTAAAAGATTATTAAAAATCAGTGGCAAGACTTACGCAGAATGCTCAATCTACTTCACTAACTTTAAAAACCTTGCTAGTGACATTAAGAAATGAGCATAAAATATCCAGCAGAAAAACAAGAATGGGGAAGAAGGAAGGAACCTTAGGGGAGCTGGAAAGATCAGCTTTGTGTCGTTTACTTGCAAGACAAGTGAGGCTGCCTTGGTCTAGTGAGCAAGGGCTTCTTTTGTTTTCCATCATATTCTGCAACTCTATCTGTTGTTCTCCCTGCACATAAACAGTAAAAAATTGCCTTACTTGTTGGAAGCCAAAGGAAAGACAATCACCATACATGCATCAACTCAAATAACCGCCAGTGGACAGGAATACATCCACTCAAATTTCTGAATAAGTAATCACACCCCATCATGCGTCCACACTACACGAAGGTAAGGCAGAGGAAGTAATGACCTTCAATGGATGTAGAGATACAATACAAGTCCTTAGAATTCTTTCAAGTATCAACTCTCTGACAGACTATAGACAATATAAGTAACTTCGTAGGTGCTATGCAAGAATAGATATTTCATCTACTCTGCAAAAAAGCTGGAGTGGCAAAATAATCTATCCAGTAGGAGTTATTCTTTTTCCAAAGTAAAAACAGCCTCGTTTTTTAACCATACAGACACAAAAGAAAGGAGACATGAACAGAGAAGGAAGAAGACAAAAGTTCTACTTGAATAAATCTTCCACAGTATTAGAAACTCTGGTCCTACTTTAGAAGCGTGGTCTTCTTTTACCCCATATGAGGTAGGACCCTGATGATGCATTCCACTCCAAGAATTTGAATGAACACGCCAATACCCGTGACACAAAATGGATTGGATTATTACGGTTGACCGTACTATGATATTGATTTTAATCGTAAGAACTAGGAAGCATCCAGGGCAGGCACCTTCGTAAACATACTCCGGAGCTTGATCTCTACCTTTGTGTGTGTCTCATAAAATATTCACAGGTTGCAAGAGAGAGATAATCACAACAACTCTCCACGTGAAGCTCAAATACTCGATAACATGAGCATATATTATGGACATACTTAGAAGGAACATCACCAGAATTAACTATTGTATGCTCCAAACAGACAACAATGTAATGAGACACGCAACACCTAATGTTTTTAGTTGAGAAATAAAATATCCCATTTGATCAATTAATAAATTGACTTCATCCTCATAATCAATTTCTAAAAATGTCGTTTAACAAAGCTTAATCATAACACATAGGCTAATCTTACGGTTGAAAATACACCATCAGAAACATAAGTTAATGAAGTTTTATACATCAAGAAAATTATAACCAGAGATTGACAAGTGGGCCCAGATTGCGAGTTCAAACCAAACCATGCATGGAAGGAAACTTCAATGAATCCAATTTTGCATTTATAATCTAACCATCTACTTAGACTCCCAGCCTCAAATTATATATCTTAAGTTAACCAACTGTATTTCTGCAGATACAGTCAAGAAAATAAACAATCTTATTTAAGCAGTCCTAGATAAAAAGCAGCAGTTTTAAGAGAGCCAAAGCTACAATTCTTGGCAAATAAAAGAAAGAAACCTGTTTACGTTTTAACTTCAAGCAACAACCAAGCACAATCACGAAAAGGAAAAATGGTAGAAACGAGAATAAAGGTTTGAGGATTCACCCAGAACTCAAGAGACTGCATTGCCAGAGCTGCAGAAAAAGAGAGCTTTAATATTATAACCGATATCCTCCAAGACCCGCCTCCCAAATCACCTCAATTCAACTAATAATCAAGTGAAAGCCACCAAAAATGGCTTTAATTGAAGTTTTTGTCAACGGAGCCGACAACGCAGAAGCCCTCTTCTCTTTTCTCTTATCACAGCAATAAGAGTAAAGACTGGAACTTTTTGACAGATCTTTGTCAGCTTTTGCGTCCACAGAGTTGAAACTTAGAAACATCTATTAATTGAGCTCTTTTCTTGTTTTGCTTACAAAGGCTAGACAAGATAAAAGGAAAGGAGCAGACGTCGAACGCAGACCTTCTGCGTTGAAGGCAGACGTTCGATGCAGAAAAATAAATGTTTAGGACAAATAAAAATATAAAGAAGCTAACCTGAGAAGATGAGAGGCAACGACGAGCAGAAGAAACAACAAGTCGGCTAATGGTACAGAGAAATAGAAAAGACAATATTTTGGAGAGGTTTTCTTTACGTAAGTGACGGGAAAGTGGGGGAAAAAAAGAGCTTTTTGAAAAAGTTGTATTTGAGTTTTTAAAAAAGTTGTTTCTACTCTAAAAGCGCTTTTGAAAAATACAGCCAATCACCTACTTTTTTTTTAAAATAATTTTTGCGATAGATAAAAGTACTTTTGGACCCTCCAAAAATCGAACCAAACAGGAGTTTAACATCATCGTAGTAGAGTCGGGAAATGTTTTTTTTCTTTGGCAAAACGAGCGTTGGAAAAGCCACTTCAGTCTGACAAACAAATGGAGAACAAAACACGTACTAAGATGAAATTGAAAGGATCAAGACGGGACATAAACCCAACATCTTGACATGGATTGGTAAGCATACAATTGGATGGCTTAGGTTATCATTATAATAAGGTTCGATGCTTCCTGCTGTGTTGGATTGGGCTTCAAAATCTTCCATATTATTTGAAGATTTGTATTCCCTTATTTATAAGTGCGGTACTATGATTTTGTTGTACATGTAAAACTCGATTCTTACTTTTAAGGAAAAACACGAAATAGGCAAAGAGTAACATATGAAATGTCGAGTGACCTGTGGTGAAGGGTATCGAAGGTTGATTTATAATTTTTTGTTTGCTTACAATTCGATTACTGGACACTCATTGTTAGAAGTTAATAGAACAATAATATAATTTGGATCAAATTGGGACAGCTTAAGTTTAATTTAGATTTTATAATTCAAATAAATTTAATTTAAATTATTTTAATAAAATTTAAATTTAAATTTAAATTAACTAAACTTTAAATTAAACTTGAGTCGTTAACAATGAGTATCGGACTGGACTTAATTTATATATAACGATAATTAATAAAAAATATCATTTTAATAGATAATAATACATCTAAATCTTTTAAATTTTTAAATTAAAATTTGAATTGACTTTTTAAATTTGATTTCAATTCTAATTAAATTGAATTAATATTATCAAGCACATCAAGTCAAGCCTAGCATTACATTGTTTTTCAGTTGGCCAATATATTCTTTAAATGACTTAGACTTTACCATCTTAAACTCTCACTTGCATAATGAGGTTAAATGTAAACACACCCTTCTTTTTGTAACGAGTGATTTTACTCGGTTCCATTACAAATTCGAAATCCTCTATAAGACGCGATAGAAGTAGACACCTAAAAGACAAGGAGGATGTCATGTAGGAATAACAGACGCCTCAAAGAAGACGAACCATGTAAGAAATCTACAGATAGCCACTTTCCTTTCCGTTAATAAATGACAACTGAATTTTTATTTTATTTACACCTCGGTCCCTACCTTCCCACCTTCTGCAGCTTCCTTTTCCTTTTCTCAGAGCTCAGTGCTCTCACTAAGCACGCTACCACCAACACTGTCTCCTTCTCTCTCACGCACACATGAACACACACGCAAGCTCACTCTAAAGTAAAACACATTTCGCTGGAGAAGTTTGGATTATGAGCTTCCTTCTCCGCTAGTAGTAATTTATATTTATCTTCCGTTGTCTCTGCTCTCCATATCTAGCCGTTGAAAGCAATAAACTTGCCTGCTTTTTCTTTTCCTCAATTTATAACCATCTGTTTCTACTTTTTTCTGATACGCTAGCAAGGTAATGTTCTGAAGATTGTCAAGGGCCAAGTTTGTTCCTTGCCCTTGTTTTAGCTGTATTTTTTCTCTTGCCCAAGTTTGAAGCTGTGATGATGAAGTAATCACATACTTTATTCCATTTCCTGGGTAAGGCTATACTGCAAAAATGGCGACAATGTGGGAAACACATAGCAAGTCGCTTACCTTGTTATTATCCTTGGTCGTCTTGCTTTCTCCGTGCGTGAGATCTCTAAACCCGTCGTTAAACGACGACGTGCTTGGGCTGATCGTGTTAAAAAACGACCTTCAAGATCCACGGGGAAAGCTTTCGTCTTGGAACCAAGACGACGACACTCCATGCACATGGATTGGCATCAAATGCAACCCCAGAACCAACCGGGTCTCTGACCTCAGTCTCGACGGCTTTTCCCTGTCCGGTCGAATCGGGCGTGGACTATTGCAGCTCCAGTTTCTCCAAAAGATCTCACTTTCCAGGAACAACTTCAGTGGTGCTATTAGCCGCTCTCTCGCACGCCTTCAAAACCTCAGAACTCTGGATTTGAGTCAAAACTCTCTGTCTGGCCCTGTTCCGGATGACTTCTTCAAGCAATGTGGGTCTCTTAGAGCCATTTCCTTGGCTCAAAACCAGTTTTCAGGGAACATTCCGTCTTCTGTAAGCTTGTGTGCTTCTCTTGCCTGTATAAATTTCAGTTCCAATCAATTCTCAGGATCTCTGCCACCTGGCATCTGGAGTTTAAATGGGCTGATATCACTTGATTTGTCTGATAATTTGCTGGAGGGTGAAATTCCGAAAGATATTGAACTTTTGAAAAACTTGCATGATATTAATCTAAGAAAGAACCAGTTTACTGGAGAAATTCCGGATGGGATTGGGAGCTGTTTGTTGTTGAGGTCTGTTGATTTTAGCATGAACTCATTTTCTGGGTACATTCCAGATACAATGCATAAGCTTGGTTTGTGCAATTATGTTAATCTTAGCAGGAACTTGTTAGCCGGCCAAATTCCAAACTGGATTGGAGATATGAAAAGTCTTGAAAGTTTGGATCTTTCCAGGAACCGGTTCTCGGGTCAGCTTCCAAACTCGATCGGAAATCTTCAGTCGTTAAAGGTAATAAATTTTTCTGCTAATAGTTTAAGTGGAAGCCCACCCGAGTCTTTAGCCAATTGTGAAGGTATTTTGGTGATGGATTTAAGCCAAAATTCATTCAGTGGAGACATTCCTTGGTGGATTTTCGGTTCGGGTTTGGATAAAGTTTTGCATTTGGAGAATCAGATTAGTGGGAGTTTCAACTCAGTTGCAGTAACAAAGCTTCAAGTTTTGGATTTATCTGATAATGAATTTTCCGGTGAAATTGGAGCTTCTGTTGGGGGTTTGCGCAGCCTAAAATTTTTGAATCTATCTTATAACTCTCTCGAGGGGTCTATTCCTGCTACCATTGGTCAGTTAGAGGAACTGGATGTTCTTGATTTGAGTGATAATAAGCTAAATGGAAGCATTCCTTTGGAAATTGGCGGAGCTTCTTTAAAGGAACTGAGGCTAAATAGGAACTCGTTGTCGGGACAAATTCCTGGTTCTATTGGCAACATTTCTTCCCTAACAACTTTGTAAGCTCTCTGACCTGTGTCTTTCCTGGTCTTCTTTTCTCTAGGAAAATATAGATAACGATCTTGAGTCACATCAACTGATCTCTTTCGAGTACTTGAGCTTATTATTTTACTTTTAAATCCTGAAATCTTCGCATGACAAACAAGTCCAGTTACTGAATTAGATGCAAAATAGTGTATTGGAATCAAGGACGCTACTTTCAGTAGAAGTATACCCTTTCTCGAGTACAATGTTCTGACCTGATTAGTAAATAAACCCAGTTTCATATTGAAATGCATTTTTCAATTGGTAGTCATCCCCAAACCTCTAAAAAATAGCGAAGCATGAATTTGGTTATGAAGCATTCTTTAGCATTTTTTCTTGGGTCAAAACTGATTGTTAAAAGAATAATATGACGTTTAATTTGTCTGTGGTTACTGCCAGATACCAGAAGTAGGGAAAATCCTTGATTTGCCTGGCATTCGGCTACATTTATAGTCATCTGGATTGATATGTCTTCATCGTTCTGACAAGTCTTTTTTTCTTCTGTTTCTTGTTTCCTTCTCCTTTTTCCAATTGGTTGGTGAAGAATCCTATGTCAAAACAGCTTGTCAGGTCCAATACCTGCTGCAATAGGAAAACTTGCAAACTTACAAATTGTGGACTTGTCATTCAATATCCTAAACGGTAGCCTGCCCAAACAGCTAGGCAATCTTCCTAACCTGTCCTCCTTCAACATTTCCCACAATCATTTGCTGGGTGAACTTCCTGCTGGCGGTTTCTTCAACACCATATCGCCTTCATCTGTGTCTGGCAGTCCATCCCTTTGTGGCGCTGCTGTTAATAAGTCATGTCCTATAGTACTTCCCAAACCTATTGTTCTGAATCCAAACTCGTCTTCTGAATTACCTTCTGATACTATACCTCAAAATATTGGTCATAGAAGAATAATCTTGAGCATATCTGCTCTCATTGCAATTGGTGCAGCTGCTTTCATTGTTGTTGGTGTTATTGCCATCACTGTCCTCAACCTTCGTGTTCGGTCATTGACATCTAGCTCTGCGGCTGCCCTTACATTATCTGCAAGTGATGATTTCAGTCATTCCTCCTCTATAGATGCCAACTCGGGCAAACTTGTCATGTTTTCAGGTGAGCCTGACTTCAGTACTGGAGCACATGCTTTGCTCAACAAGGATTGTGAACTTGGGCGTGGTGGGTTTGGAGCAGTCTACTGCACAGTCCTTCGAGATGGACATCCAGTTGCAATCAAGAAGCTCACTGTTTCAAGTCTTGTCAAGTCCCAAGAGGAATTTGAAAGAGAAGTAAAATGTTTGGGAAAAGTCAGGCATCAAAATCTTGTTGCACTTGAAGGTTATTACTGGACTCCGTCCTTACAGCTCCTTATATACGAGTTTGTCTCTGGTGGAAGCTTGTATAAACATCTCCATGAAGGATCGTGTGGACATTTTCTTTCTTGGAATGAGAGGTTCAACATAATTCTTGGGACTGCTAAGGGTCTGGCCCATTTGCACCAATCAAATATCATCCATTACAACATAAAATCAAGCAATGTTCTCATTGATGATACTGGTGAACCAAAAGTCGGAGACTTTGGCCTAGCAAGGTTGTTGCCAATGCTAGACCACTATGTGCTGAGCAGCAAGATTCAGAGTGCATTAGGTTACATGGCACCCGAGTTTTCGTGTAGAGGAGTTAAAATAACCGAAAAATGTGATGTTTATGGGTTTGGAGTCTTGGTTTTGGAGATTGTGATTGGCACTAGGCCTGTTGAGTATATGGAAGAAGATGTGGTGGTGCTTAGTGATATGGTCCGTGGTGCATTAGAAGAAGGGAGGTTGGAAGAATGTGTTGACGAAATGCTCCTTGGTAACTACCGTGCGGAGGAGGTAATTCCCATAATTAAATTGGGTTTGATTTGCACATCACAAGTGCCATCAAACCGCCCTGACATGGCAGAGGTACTTAACATACTGGAGCTGATCAGATGCCCTTCAGAAGGTCAAGAGGAGTCGGGATGAATATGAGAACACATATTTGGATTCAAGAGAATGGGATTCAACACATATTTGGAATTCAAGAGAAGGGATTCAAAAAGATTATCCTGGAAGAGGAACCCGATATGTTCAATTGAAGAAAAAGGAGATAATGCTTGCTGTAACTGATATATATTTTGTAGCCACGGTTCTTCTGTTTCATTTTTGTTTTATGTTAGTAGTTCTTAACGGTCCTGCAACTAGATTACCGGATTCCTTTTGACGGATTTCCAATATTTGGGACCCTGTAAAGATACATTTTTTACCAGTTTCCATTGATTGATGAGCAGAAATTCGATTGGTTAGTGCGAAATTGATTTCTTGTGCAGTAATCCTAATTTATACGGGTGGTGTTGAAATTTGATCTTTGCCCTAGCTTGTTAATGCTTAGCTGATACATGCAATCAAATATCTGAGAACCGTCTTCAAGATATAGCCTGATGCTGTGTATTCCTCAAGGGGCACAGATGAAAATGAGCTGCTTAAATGGAAAAGAAAAATTGATTATTTCTGTAATTGCCCCGTCGTGAAAATGACAGCAATTCGAAAGTTGGTAAGGAAAAACATTACTCTTACAAGTCAAAAGCAACTTGGTCTGGCTGCCTGAGGACTGCCCAACGTTCTTCAGTACCCACTTCAAAGCAAGCAAATCCTAGGGCTCCAAATGAATATTCGGAAATGGCTCATAGAAAGAAACCAAAAGCAGTGCATTGGGTAGGGAGACAGCTGTTGTGTAATAAAAGATATATTGAGGTCCAATCCAATGGTGTACAGTTACTTCTAATATTTGCTGTATTGATTTTTCGTTAACCAATCTTATTCGTATCTTTTCAGGAATGCACAGCTTTTGTTTCTACCTTCTAGGCTGTCTTCCACTAGTTTTAGTTAGTACTTCTAGATACCATTACTCGCATATTCATTTCTTAATAATACGTGTAGCCAAGGAGATAAATGCAAGCATTCCACAAAACTGACTTAACTAAATCTGGGTCTTCTTCTTCTTTGACTAACTAAATCTGGGTCTTCTTCGTTTTCTTTTCTTCTGTAACGTAATAATTGACATTTGACTCTATTTTAAATTTTTTATTAATTATTTAAGTCACGTCAATTTGACTAATTAGTGGTTCCAACTTCCAACAAAGTATGCTACTTATAAATTAACTAAAATTTTATTTA
>JAOTAW010000001.1:17690963-17706391 GCA_025629945.1 Erythroxylum savannarum | reverse complement strand
CCAACTTTTCAGTTCGTTTTAACTTTTTAGTTCGATTATTTTAATAACCCTTGTTGTTAAAAACTAATCGATTTATTAATTAATCGATAAAAACCAACAGAAGCCTCATGCTTTTCATCTTGCTCTAAACCTAGCTTCCAAAGGTTTCACCATCACCTTTGTCAACAATCAAGAAACCCACCACAATGGCTGCACCTTTGCTGCTGTGTCTATGAAAGTGTTAATTTTTTATCAAAACATTGTAATGCTGAATCGCTTTTGTAGTGATTAATCTGTATTCCTCTGACACATATTTTCTCTCATCTGACTAGGCTTGAGTTTAATCCCAAGAATTTGGCAGCTTCCCTGCTATATACTTAACACATTCCATCTGATTTATATTGATCAATTAGTCTGGATGCAACAGGAAATGAAGCCCAAAGATTTTGCTTGCCATATTGCACGCAATGGAATTATCTCAAAGTGACTTGTAGGCTTGTAGCAGAATTATCTCAAACAGGAACCTTTTACCAGGAAATGGTTGCTGATGTATTAGGCATACTGATACCAGGAGATGTTTTAGTGTTAATTCTAGGATCTACAAAGGCATACAAGCAAGTGATGAACACCACTGCTGAATTTGTTGAAGGAAAAAAGTGAACTTCTATGGAATTATATTGGACCTGGAGGCATTGTAAATTTCTGTTTCATTGCATGTGAAGCAATATACATAAACTCAACTGTTGTCTTTCTCCATACCTTTTTACAAGTTTTAAAATGATCTATTAGTGAGCATTTTAAGTATAGAAGAAAAGACTAAATTATAAAACAGAAACACTAAACTGATATTAATCAATAAAAAAATAGAGTGTAATTAGAAAATAAAATAAATTTATAAATCCAAAAGTTAGATGACTAGCTCACAAACTCGTTGCATTGACTAAGACTATGTTTGATAGAGCAATTACTAATAGAATAGAATCGAATGAAATTTAATATTATTTTATTGTTTAAAAGAAGAATTTATGATAAAATAAAATAGAAAACAATTAAATGAGAGAGTTTCAAATTATATTTTATTCTATTCTAAATAATAAAAATAAGTTATCTCTAATTAATAAATAATAAAAATAAGTTATCTCCGATTTAAAAGGTTTAAAATGAAATATAAAATGATAAATATGTATTACTTAATTTACCTTCGATAATTTTTTATAGTACCAATTATAACTCAAAACTAATAACAAATAACAAAACAACACATCTTATTATTTGCATTCTGGTAAGGGTAAAATAGTCAATTAATTATTATTAGACATATATTGCATTCTATTCCATTTATCTTTTTAATAATATTTTATTATATTATAATATAAATTATTCCATCCTCCTAAATAATAATTTTCTAATGGTAAATTTTTATTTTGGTTATATGCCCGTTAAAGAGCTCAAGTTCAATTGAACATAACCTAACACTGTCTTCTGTCTTCGAAGAGGGCCGTTGTGTATTGTGTGGCTTTTTGATCAATGGTAAGTTTGACCTTCAACGCTCGAACTTCGGTTCTAATTCTCCGAATTTCTCCTAATTCTTGTACCTTGTTGGGTTTCTTAAGGTTCTTTTACAGTTAGATCCCTTCCTCAACGAACTCACAACCATGTTCGAGAAAAGCACCGAGAAAGGCTCTGTTTGGGTCACTCTCAAACGATGTACGTATTTTCATGACCTGGGTTGAAATCAAGTTGCGAACTTTACCTATTATATCTATGTGATGTGGAATTTGGTGTGTTCTTGTTGATTCTTTTATTGTATTGTTTGTTTGACTCAGCTTCGTTGAAGTCTAAGGGTCAGAGGAACAAGATGAAAAATGCTGGTGAAACCATCGATTATAGATGTTTAATCCGCGCAACCAATGGCAAAAACACTATTTCTACTTCGGTATGTATTTGGGTTTTATTCTTCAGTTCCGCATCTTCTCTACTTAGGGAATATTGATCCACAATTGTGTATTTGATACACCCATCTGAAATGCTCAAATCTTGTTTTCGCGACATTTCTACAAGAGCCTAACGTAAGAATCAGTCAGCCACCGTGAGTATGATGTTGGAATTACTGATATATTGCATCAAAAGATCAACTTGTTGCAATTGCAAGCAGCCATTCACTGCTTAATTTGATGGTAATTTTCAAGTTAAAATTGGTAGACGTCTAAATATGGTACTAAAGAATGAATTTATCTTCTTGTATAGTTTTTTCCTTTTGCAACGGTATGTTGTTTTCTTCTTGTGACATGAAAAATCCACAATTCCTTGTTCCGACTGTTCCCTGGTTTTTCTACTCTTTGCTGCCTTCTTTCTCAATTTGTTCGAGAGTATTCACAACTGAATATGCATGTGGGACCTTCGTTAACAAATTTCCTCCTTTATATATGCTGAAGGTTGGGGCTAAAGATCATCAACGCTTTCAAGCTTCGTATGCAACTATCCTCAAGGCCCGCATAACAGCTTTGAAGAAGAGGGAGAGGAAAGACAGGAAGAAATCTGCAGAAGCTAAGAAAGATGAGAGCTTGAAGAAGAAGCCAAAGAAGGCCTAGACAGTTTATTGGTAAAGTTCTGTATGAACCAATATGCCTTTCATTCCCTTCTTTACTTCCTATTCAGTTGTGAAGGTGGTTGATCAGATTTTGGGGGGAAATGGAAGAATTTTGGCTGAGCAATGACTGCTTGAAGAACAGGCATTTGCTTAACAAAGGTTTCAACTGATGTGAAAAAGTTAGCAGATTTATTGTTGTAATTTGCATTGCCTTCAATTATTATCAAGCATCCTGTATCTTTTATACTACATAGGTGTTATTAAAGGAGATATATAGAGGCTTTAAACAGAGGGAGCTAAATGGGGTACGCTTGAAGCAGTCTAGGCCAGCTAAGACAAAATGTGCTTGGCAGCTTCTTGATGAAAACGTCAAGTTAAATTCTGGGAGAGAGAACTATGGTTGTTAGTAGCCGATCATAAATATTCTCGCTGGATTTATGATTCTATTTTTTCTTACTGCTGTCCTGTCCCAGTATTTGAACCAGATCCTGTTCATCATCAGCGACCATAAGCGACTTCAATGTCTTGGAACAGTATAACATTGTTACTATCTAGTCTTAATTCTGTCAACTTATCGACCTATCAACTTGTTTGTATTTCATGTACCATCCACGAATTCATATTCTTACAGAAGATTTTTGCTTTTCGACGTTAATAATTGTCAGAATGTTAAAATGGTGTTTAGGGGTATTTGGTAGGACTCCGAGAGAGGAAATGGAACTCTTATGTTATTAGTCCCCTCCTATAATTGGCTTAGTGTTTAATATTTCACATATAAGCCGCCAACATACATTGTGGTTAAACCATACGGAGCGTTGAAATTGTTAGACAACTGCAACCACAATACCAAGAACATACTGAAATTTGGCTGATTTCATCCATTGCCATCCCTTTAAAAGCTTCTGAAATTTCATCACCATAATAAATAGATAATTAGATCCTAATTTCATGTTGCAAGCACTATACAAAACTGTTCCTCACTGCAAAACAGCAGTATGTGAAGGTGGATCTCAATCACTTTATGGTTTAGACAATCTCCATCAAGTCTATCAACTATCCAAAGAATGGGCGAAACTAATGTTGAAGGAGTTCCTATTCCTGGTTGGAATTTGAAGCTAAATAAGACCTCAGTATGCGTCTGTACTTTTCAGGACTGTCATATACAGTTGTGGTATTGAGAATTGTCTTTTCTAGCCAAAACTTATCAAACTCTTTCTTTTCTGTCAACTTTTGGCAAAATCTTTTCCACTTGTACATGACTCTCTTCAACCGGACACTCTTGGTTCCTGAAAAAAGAAATTTGATGTAGTCTTTCCATAGCCGAGTCAGCTCCTCTCCAGTGATGATGTAAATGTACTACAACAAAAACATTAGCTAGACGGTTAAACATAGATGCCAGTTAACCCCTTTCCCAGACATTGAAAACAATCATCGCCTTTTAAATCATATCACAAACAATCATCGCCTTTTAAATCATATCACAGAGCATGGCCTATATATTATAGAAATTGAAGTGTCACAATAACAATGCAATTAGATACACAAAGGGCGAACAAGGAGTTCAGCTTGCATTGTAACATGGGACAATTTTTCAATGTTCACTCTAGGAACGTTAGGACTTCTGTCATTTAGAATATATTACGTTGCTTTACACACTAGCATGCAATCTCACCAATTTCACCACTTCAATTTGAGCACACATTAATGTCTTAAACCAGCCAACCATCACGTTATCTGAAGTTATCTCCGAACAGATGTGGTAATGATGTTATATTCAGTTATATTATCTCCGAACAGATGTGGTATTGATGTTATATTCAGTTATATAAAATTCTTCTCTTCAAATCTCTACTAATGGTGAAAAATAAGTAGCATTCTAGACATAGATTCACACAAGAAAATGGGTCCTGAGCCAAAATCCCCATAATCGGAGAGATAAGATATTATTACCACAAAGATGAAGCCAAGGGTAGCCAAGATCACTTGGATAGTTTCATCAACAATTTCAGAAAAGCCTCCATCCTCAGAATCCCCAAAACCATCTCCACCACTGCCACCGCCACCACCTGCACCACCACGCGGAGGATTTTTGCCACTGTCTGCACTGTAGAATTCTTGAGTCTTAATCTGCTCCCTTAGCAAATTTTCTACAGTCTCTCCCTTGAAAGCTCCAAAAGCTTTTTGAAAGGATTTCCAAGGAGATTCCTGATAAAATTTACAAGTTTAGATGAACACTACAGA
This sequence comes from Erythroxylum savannarum, assembly GCA_025629945.1. Classification (NCBI taxonomy): domain Eukaryota; kingdom Viridiplantae; phylum Streptophyta; class Magnoliopsida; order Malpighiales; family Erythroxylaceae; genus Erythroxylum; species Erythroxylum savannarum. Next base: position 17,701,581 of record JAOTAW010000001.1, on the reverse strand, counting down.
ATTTGGATCACGTTAAAAAGGAATGGAACTACATAAAAAGATCTTAAAGCATCTTCTACCTTCACTATTTGGACCTAAATTCAATTCAAAGCTTCTCCAAAGGTTAAGCACAAACTAGCTTCACTCTATGCATTAAAAACTAAAGGTAATTATGTATAAACCAAATCAGTCAAGATATGGTTAGAATATCTGAGATGATATGGAGAAACAAAAACATATATTGTCAGATGAGTAGCTTAGTTTGTATATCATAAAGTTTTTAAAAGAACCAGTTCTCAATCTAAAAGTTGCATTCTGTTGCATGTTTCAGTATACTTCAGCTGATGTTTTAAATGACTTCAATTAAGTAACCATCATCACTTGGTAATCGGCAATACCAAACAAATGAAAACTGATTCCATCATTTCCATTACTTTTCAATTAATGATGAGGTCTTAGAAGAGGCAAATATATGGAGAATAGTCCTTCTCATTTTTATTTTACCCATTACAAATTCGGATTTAAAGGGAAAGAGATGCTACCCCACTGTTTCTTTCAGACTCATCTTTACCACCAAATAAGCAAACTGTTGTTAGTTGTTGGTATTTTATTGCAGTTCCACACTGTTGGCGCTTCAATATAGGGCCACACTGCTGGATAATTGAAGAACTAGTAGGAAGTGTCAAAGATTTTGCAGAGAAGCAATTGACACGAACTGGTAAAACACATCTTGTAAGAGGTTGATGATGTAATTGTGGTAGTCCCAAGGCGCACAGAGTGGGTTGGCAAGGATTTCCTTGAATGCAAGTTGTCATTTGCGACTTCAGCCAGCTTCTTAGCGATACATTAATCAGTAAACCACTATATTTACAGATGAATGTACAATGTGCAATGTACAATCATGTTAGACAAAACATTTGGCATTTCCAATACATGAACAAAGGCACACTTACTACAGGCTTGTAAATAGAACGAAAAACTAAAAAAAATCCAACAGGAAGGAGATAAGAACAACTTTTGTTTCACATTAGTTCTGGAAAACAATAGAAGAATATAATGATCCAGTATTAGTATATCTATCAGCACACTCAGTGAATCAATAGCGGTATGTATTTATAGTTTCAAAAAGTACAAAGCGACTGATTACACCACATGATTATGCAAAGAATGAATTGAAAGTACCCAGCATAACATACTTAACAATATACTAAGTGTAACATGTTCCAGTTTATTGTCCTGGAATAGCAAATTCATCTTTTATGCTTTATTGATAAACCTTCTTCTCTACAGGAAGACTGACTATCTTTAACACCTCCAATTTACTGATAAATTTTCATGTTAAGGGTATTAATACTCATACAATTGGGAAATTGACAGACTCAAGAAGGGTGGTAACTAGAAATTTAGATACCATAGGATAAGATAATACAAGGAAAAATAAAAAACAAAGTCCTAAGGAGCTGCAGAAGTACGGTGAATTCTTTGAACAATAATACAATGTGAGGAAAAATGATTCTAATCAGCTTAAATCTTCTCACTTAAGAGACAATTACAAATATAGCACAAATCCCAACTGTTCAACTCCTAGGCAGCTATCAAGTAGTTGATAAAACTTATACATGTACTTCCAAAAAGTTCAGTTGTCGCAGATTTCCTAAGCTTTGGTTCCTTCAGTTCAATTTATTCAACTTCATTAATCCACCCTCATGTTATTCTTAAAAACGAAACCTCAAACCCGAAAGTTGTTCCATCCGGAGAAGAATTTCCCAAGGTTAAATTCAGAGAAAATCAACCTCAAGCCCAAGAAAACAAACAAAAGCATACAAGTGTCCTCATTAAACATTCCATTCCCATTACCATTACCCAGACGTTTAAACAAGAACTTAAACACCCACTTTCTTTTCCCTCTTAGACAAATAGCCAAATAATCAATAACAGAAACAAAGACAGTATGCTTATTCTTCCAAAACACACAAAAAAGAAAAAAGCTTCGTCATTTCGCCAACAATTTCCTCCCTCATGACCAGTTCTTTCTAAAACTAACAAGAGAGAAATGAAACTCAAATGGCCATGCACTACTCAAAAAGAAAAATAAAATATTATAATAGAACAAACAAACGTAATCAAGTTCCATGGATTCAAGAACTAAGCAACTACCTCAGAATATGAAGGCCAGAACTTTTAATGTGGCCGTACAATTCCCTATGGAGAAGCAGCGAAGAGATTAGACATAGAAGCAGAGTACGAAGAAAAAAATTGCTTTTTAACTAGAGAAAGAGTCCAAGTGTCAATAGGCCTGTGCTAGGTTCAATTGGGCCACCGTCTTATTATGTTTATTGTGAGTTGGGGCCTAAACCCTAAACCCGTTTGAACTCAAATAAATAAATAGAAGTAACGGACTTCTTTTGTAACCAGCAAGGTTTTGTTCTTTTGTTCCCTTGTCAAGGGAGCTGTAGTTGTTTCGACCATGGATTTTGATGAAATCCATGATATTGACCAGACCGCAAGTTTTATACTTGGTGGAAACTTCACCAGAGTTGCTTTGCAGGTGTCTTAAAAGTATTGAAGTTTATTTCTTTGTTTGGTTGCTCAGAAAATTGGAGGACAAAGATAGAAAGAAGAGCTCAACGAGCTGATTTATTTTGGGTTTTTAAGAATGTTATGTTATGTTTTTATTTTTATGTTTATTTTTTGGATTGTTGTAGTTTCCAGATGAGTTGCTGAAGGATTCAATTAGAGTAGTGGGTGCTTTGGGAAGAAAGCTTAAGGAGTTGAGGGAATGTAATCCTGTGAATGGAGAAATGAAGGATGGGAAAGAGATCCGATTGTTTATTATGGCAGATACGACATATGGTAATTGTTGCGTTGATGAAGCTGGAGCTTCACATGTTGATGCTGACTGTGTCATACATTACGGTCATACATGTCTCAGCCCGTAAGTAATTTTCTAACACATTCTTTTTCGTTCAAATGTTTCTGGCGTTTGGAATATGAATTGGAGATTATATATTTACAGAACCGTAATCTGGCCAGAAATAGTGGTTTCCATTCTGATGCTTAATTGTATGTTCTGGCTATTCACATTCCTCCTTTGTTGCCTTTAGAAATTCCTTAGACTTGCTGTACGATTCTCTGATGTGCGAACTGCCTCTGCTGCTGTGAAATCAATCCTTTTTTTTTTTTTCAGAGTAGTCTTGCAAGGAAATAAGTTTGCTGTTTTGCACTCTTTTACTTGATTTGGTTTTACTGATGTTCTTGAAAGATATTACTTTCAATAGGAAGCATTGTTTCTCAAAATCAATCCAGAACGGCTGTATCTTAAGCTTTTGTGAGTTTGAAAATAAGTGAGCAACTTTAGACCAGAATTGTCATGTTTTCATTTACTGAGACGCATTATCTCTCACTTCGATCTAGAAAGGTTTGGTGCTTAAGCCCTTGGGAGTTTTGATACTAATAGAAAATTCCATTTTCTAGGCACAAGTTGTGATTTTTAGTTAACTAGAATGTAAGGGAGTATCCCTATTCTGTTTTTGCGCATTACTTATTTTCTGATGTTGATTCATGCTTTTCTTAGGACATCAAACCTTCCAGCGTTCTTTGTTTTCGGAAAGGCTTCCATTGACGTAACTAGCTGTGTGGAGACTTTGTCAAGCTTTGCCTCAACAAGCAGCAAGTCTGTTGTGGTAGTGTAAAAATTACTTAAATTTCCAAATTATGTCATCTTTTGCATCTAATTTGTGTTAGCAGTCTACATAATTGCTTGATAAGCATGTATATTGTTGTTGATTAGGGTATAAGTTCTGCATTGACTGTGACGAGAAATTGAGAGATAAATTGTCTGGGAAAGAAGGGGAGAGAAGAATAATGAACAATAATTGATTGACACAAATTGTTAATCTTATAGTTGCTATCAAACGGCCAGTACACAATGACTTTAAATAATGCAAACATAACAATAGAGAATCCTAGAAAATAGGATCACAAACCCATGATCAGATTTAGTTCCTAATGTTACTAACCAACTAACTTAGTGACCAACAAATAACAACATTCTAAGACCCGCTAACATTAAAAAAGAAAACACATACTCCTGAAAAATAATAAATGATATTTTGAATCAGTCAACTGAAAAAATAGTAACTGATATTTTGAATTAGTCAACTAACATTCCCCCGTGATTCAAAATTCATATATGGAGTACTTATCTCCATGGTGCGCATCTCATCGACGACTCGAAAATAGAACTTCTTCTTTTGTCTCTTGCGCCATATTTGTCTGTGCTTCATCTTCAATTTTGCAATAACATTGTGACTTTCCCTTTTGCCAACAATCTTTCATTTCCTGACCAAGCTTTTTGCAATTGCTACATTGAACAACTTTGCCTTTTCCCTTTGAAGATTAAGTCTTTGCTAAATAAGATCCTTCAACGTTATCTTTAGTTCCCTCCTCTCTCATCATTCTTTTTTGGTCCATGGCTTGAAGAGCATTTAGTAACTCTGCAAAGATTATTTTTGATAGATCTTTAAAATCTTCAAATGATGAGATTTTGGTTTCATACCTTTCGAGAAGGGTCACCAAAAGCTTGTCAGCCACCCTTTGACTTGGAAATTCTTCACCAAGCAATTTGATTTGATTGACGATAGACGTGAGCTTACGCATATTCCTTGGCACTTTCAGATTTCTTCATCCTTAACATCTCAAATTTTCTTTTGAGCTTCAGAATTTGCATCATTTTCGTTTGCTCGTTGCCTTCAAACTCTCTTCCTTGAGTTTTTTCCATGCTTCTTTAGGCAATTCACAAGTCATTATGCTTGTAAAAATTCCCTCCAACATGGCCGAATGTATGCAAGAAAACGCTTTTGGTTTCCTTGCTACTTTTTCATCATGTTTTTTTATTTGAGTTAGTGAGATTTTTTGGAAGTGAGGCAGGATTAAAATCACTGTCAACAACCTCCCCAAACTCAAGGCTTTCAAATAGGATTTCATTTTGATGGCTAATGATTGATATTGTTCTCCATTCAAAATGGGAAGTGGAAGAGAAAAATTGTTTGATGCCATGGCTTCCTCTCACTCTCTTGCACACTACTTATCCCTAAAGGTAGAGAAAAGAAGACCGAACCTGGTATTAAACTTTGATACCACTTTGTTGGTAAAAGAGGGAGATAGGAGAGTAATGAACAATAATTGATTGACACAAATTGCTAATCTTTACTGCTGCTGCCAAATGTTCAGTACACACTGACTTTAAATAATGCAACATAAGAATAGAGAATCCTAGAAAATAGGATCATAAACTCGTGATCAGATTTAGTGCCTAATATCACTAACCAACTATCTTAGTGATCAACAAATAACAGCATCCTAAGACCCACTAACATAAAAATAGAAAACACATTCTCTTAAAAAAATAGTAACTGATATTTTGAATCAGTCAAAGAGTAATGGACAAGCTTCTCGTGACCCTTCCCAATAGGTATGAAACCAAGATCTCATCACTTGAAGATTTTAAAGATCTATAAAAAATAACCTTTGCTGAGTTACTAAATGCTCTTCAAGTTGTGAACCAAAGAAGAATGATGAGAGAGGAGGAAACTGAAGATAAAGTTGAAGGAGCTTATCTAGCCAAGACTTCATCTTCAAAGGGAAAAGCCAAAGTTGTTCAATGTAGCAATTGCAAAAAGCTTGGTCAGGAAGAGAAAGATTGTTGGCACAAGGGCAAGCCACAATATTTCAAGTGCAACAGATTTGGGCACATTCAAACTAGTTGCAAACTTGAAGATGAAGTGCAGACAAATATGGCGCAAGAGACAAAAGAAGAAGCTTTATTTTAAAGTCGTTGGTGGATGTGCACCATGGAGATAAGTGCTCCATATATGAATTTTGAACCAAGGGGGAATGCTAGTTGACTAATTCAAAATATCAGTTAATATTTTTTAGGAGTATGTGTTTTCTGTTTTTATGTTAGTGGGTCTTAGGATGCTGTTATTTGTTAGTCACTAAGTTAGTTGGTTAGTGATATTAGGCATTAAATCTGATCATGAGTTTATGTTCTTATTTTCTAGGATTCTCTCTTGTTATGTTTGCATTAGTTAAAGCTATCATGTACTGGATGTTTGAAAGCAGCAGTAAAGATTAGCAATTTGTGTCAATCAATTGCAGTTCATTATTCTTCTCACCCCCTCTTTCCCCAACAAGGTGATGGGCCACATGATATGCATATGAGGGTTTGAAATGGGTGGCAGATGGTCCCTTGTTGGTTTGTGCATATAAAATCTGAAGAATCAATTCCATGTTATTCAAAATCTTTATTGTATTTGTTTTGTTGCCTTATCTTTTTGAAGGCAGTATATTTTAATTGTTGCTGAAATTTCATCAATTTGACCTCTATTGGCAATTCAGAAATGTCTATAGTTCTACCTCAACATATGCCATTATCTTTTGTGAAAGCGGCTGATATTAAATGCTCTGGAAAATGAAACTTGGTTGAAATATATCATGTGTGTGCAAATCTCATATTTTTCATTACCTAGTATGCCACTATTTCCTTCCATGGTACTGTTGCAACAAGCTTATTGCTCGAGAGAAATTCTGCATGCAAGTGATGTGAGACCTACTTGTATTGTTTTCTATTAATTTAGGTTCTCTTTGGGCTGGAATATTCATATTCAATCCCTCGTATTAAGGAAGACCTAGCATCATCAGCACCACCTGGGTTCGAGTGTGATTCAAAATTCCTTTTTGCTGATGTTATGTGCCCAACAATAAATCCCTTGAAGGATCCTGAAGATTTTGTTGAGCTCCAGCAACCGACTGATCACAGTATACCTTGCGACAATACACGTGTGGCTGGTGGTTCTAGACATAGCATTGGAGGCTTGATATGGGTTCTACCTGACGGGAAGAGAATGGAGGACTGCTTGCTTTTGTGGATAGGTTCTGAGAATTCAGCATTTGCAAATGTTGTTCTCACATTCAACAGCTGTGATATAGGTATAAAACATGCATGTTTTCTCATGAAATTCCAAAAAATTCAAAGATATTGATATTCAAAAGCATATTTATAATTTTTTTTTAAAGCATACTTTTTATGGAGATGAGTTTACATGTTATGCTGGTAAAGTTGTGCGTCTGAAGATTTTTGTGGTGATCTGTTTCTTTTTCAATTGGATGGCCTTGATAGTATTTCTTAGGAAATAAGCATAGTTGCTATTCATGTAAAATTTTGCATACTTGTGTGCTCTCAATTCTTCCTCTCAGCTTGAGGAAGAAGTAAATTGTGATTTCTTGTTGTTTCGAATTCTTTTTCAAATTCCCTTTCTCAGTTCGAAAGTGATTGTTCATGCATTGCAAGTTTTTAGTATTGACCAAAATGATTTGTCAGTTGCATTACTTTATCCTCTTGGTGATGTTCTATGTCTTGTAAAATTCTCCATTTGGATTGTTATAGTAAAAAGTGAACCATGATTAAATTACACGGAGATATTTTAGTGTTCTAAAGACACAAACACTATTCTAGCTGTATTCTTATATTCCTGTTCTTTTTCTAAAAAAAATTTGTTGACGGCGGTGGTTTTAGTCAGATACGACACAAAAGAAAGTCACTTGGTGACAGATCTATCTCAACAGAGGAGGATTCTTAAGCGCAGGTATTATTCAAAATACACAATGCTTGCACATCTCATCCAAAATTAAGCCTTTTCCTATGTATTTATGGCATGCCATTGTTCTTTTAGCTGAAAATTCTCAAGCTTTTATCCTTTCTGATGACTGATGGTTCATGCAGATATTACCTGGTGGAGAAAGCAAAAGATGCTAACATGGTTGGTATTTTGGTGGGAACCCTTGGTGCAGGTATGCTGTGTTTTTCTGCTTTATTTTTCTAAAAAAATTGTATTTTCAGTTTAGCTCAGTTATTAATGATATGGCTGCTTTGTGATTTGACTGTTTTCATTTCTTCTGCTAGGTTATAATGTACAACTATACCCGTAGACTTAAACTGTTTTGTACTCTCTCTTGGCCAAAGGGAGGTAGTGGTGGTAGTAGCTAGGGTTTTAGCCCTAATAACCTGTTTGGCAGGGCAAGAATCTAGTTAATGAACTGCCAGCCCAACTTTGGAACTGTCACATTCTTAGCAATTGTTACAAATATTTCACTACATACTTGGCATTTAATCTTTTAGGGCTTTCTCTTGGAATTAATATTCATTTTCTGCGTGCATTGCTTTGTTGTCTTCAAATATTCGCAACCAGATACTGATCAATAGTGATGATCATGTGCATAATTTCATTACTTCTGGATGAAGCTGGTTACCTAAAGATGATAAATCGGATGAAAGACTTGGTTACTGCTGCTGGCAAAAAGTCCTATACTCTTGTTATGGGAAGACCAAACCCTGCAAAACTTGCCAACTTCCCGGAGGTAACCTCAGTCAATCCAAAGTATTTACTAGTTTCAATTGGAAGATATAGATGTTATTAAGTTGACTGATGGCAATCACTCCCTTTGTGACAGTGTGATGTTTTCATCTATGTGTCCTGTGCCCAAACTGCTCTCCTGGATAGCAAAGAGTTCTTGGCTCCAATTATTACACCATTTGAAGCCATGCTAGCTTTCAACAGGTTTACATAGAAAATAAGATTTTCAACCATGAACAGCAGTTCCTTTTCTTCATGTGAAGCAAGTCTTCATGCAGGGACGTGGAGACAACTGCTATCCAAATCTGTGTTTATTCATGTAATTATTTAGTGGAATGTTGATATTCATAACGGACTTATTTTTGGAGCATTTACCCTGCAGGGGTAGCCAATGGACAGGAGCATATGTGATCACATTTCAGGATTTAATGATTTCAAATCCTGTGGAAATCAATAACCATTCTGAAGAAGCACGATTTTCACTGGTTGAAGGCAGATACGTGGAAGATTTTGAATCGTCAGGTATTTCAGTTTACATTGGTTGCTGGCAATGATATGTGATAGTGATATTATGCATCTGTTCATTTAAACTGTTGGGCATCGCACAGAGAATAACATTGAGGAACGAAACGAAGGAGTCCTTACAATAACAAATGCAACAGAGAAGGCTCTGCAGTTGCGTGACAGAAGCTGTGATTCTGTTATCAAGGGAACAGCAAAATCTGGAGCAGAATTTTTTGCAACCAGATCTTACCAGGGTCTTGAGATGAATAATGGCAATTCATTGCCAGAGCCTTACCTGATTGGTAGAACTGGAAAAGCATCAGGTTATGAACATGAGAAGCCAGGCAGATAACCTGCCCTTAGTTGACATGCCAAAGATTTTGACTCTTTGTAGTTGTTTATGTATATGAATGTAAAAACTTGTGAGCGTTAGAATTTGTGATCCAAAGACCAATTCAAATGATTTCAGAGGTATCCTTACCATCCAATGGCAAAGTTGATATAAGTTAAAATTTCATGAATGGTTATACAGATGTATGCCCATTATCATCTTCACTTAGTTTTCTACGTCCAACCGAACATACATGGCCAACAGATGCTCCTGCACGATTTAAGTGATGGTGTGATATTACATATTATTCATTTTATACCTAGTTGCTTGGTGAATGGATGATGCATAATCCTATTATAAAAAAAATAGAAATTTTGTTAAATTATTTTAAAATATATTATTATGTAATTAATTTTTAAGTATGTGACAAAATTTAGAGTATGTTGATGTTTGATTTTAGCAATACAATTTATTAAAAGCAGTATTTTTGATAATTTTAAATAAAATCAGATAGAAAATTCATCTTTTACCCTAAAAAAAACAACTTAAGCTACATACGAAGGAATTCAATTTTGATCCTATCCTACTCTACCCCGTCTTTGTCCTGCTTTTTACTTTTAACTCGAGGGAGGAGATATTTCTTATCCCTACTTTGTCGAGATGGATGATCCCCCACTTAATGTTCATGCGTTTTTCTTTGGGTTGATTTTCTATTTCTTCTGTGCTTTCTTAATGGAAACTTCATCAAGGTTTTATAGTTATATTCAAATTTGGCGACGGACAGGAAAAGAAGAAGAAGAAGAAGAAGAAGCAAACAATACATAACTGAGTATCAATTGTCACATCTATATGGATCAGAATTATCTACATATTTGATAAATTGTAATGTTTAAATGTTACAAAATGAGTGATGATAGTTTATTGTAATTAAGATTGGGAAATTAGAGCAAGGTCCAATCCCACTTCTAATGGAATAAAAATGAAAAATTTTCAAATAATTTCTTGAAAATTAAGATCACTTAAAATTCTATAATATGATTAATACATAAATACAAAAAAAACATGAATCATAATTCATATTTTATTGTAAAACTTGATCATGTTCTTATTATTTTCCTCGATTCATTTTTTAAATCAACTCATCTCAACTACTGTAACCACACACATGTCTAGCTTCTTAGGGTATCTATAGAACGTGATGAGAACTCTACAATTGATTTAAAGATGGTTAGGCAAGAAGTTATATCCCTTAGAGCCTAAGTTTATTCAAAATATGGTTTAGAATTTTCAATAATTTAATTGAATTAAAATTGTAATTAGGTCAAATAACATCTAATATCTTATATTAGTCTTTATTTTTAAATATCTCATATTTAAGTATAAAGTTTCT
>JAOTAW010000001.1:17625532-17637696 GCA_025629945.1 Erythroxylum savannarum | reverse complement strand
AAATTGTACTAATATGATACCTTAGAAGTAACAAGGAAGAGTAAAGAAAACAAGAATATAAAGGGTTAATCAATTCTTGTTTTTTCGGCATGTTGCAAAATTATAGAGGTTTGATTTGGATGACAATGAAGTATGCTTCCTTAATTGAAGCTACTAGTTTCAATGTGGATGAGGGTTGAGATAATAACTTCTATTGAGTGGCAGTAGGACCAGCTTAAAAAGTCTTATTTAGATTGGCCAACTTTTAGGAACATGAAAATACGGATAGTGTTGGAAAACATGACATACAGGAAATACATACTCGGAAAGTTTTGTTTTGCTTACATCTTTTAGCCTACAAGACTGCAGGCAAAGATAGTGGTCCAATCCAACCCGTAATCATATGAAGTGTCTGTCTTTCACCGATGCCTCTGCTGACGATCAAAAGGGTTGTTAAAGTTCAGTTACCTAAAACTGTCAATAAAACCTGAAAGCTGAATGAAATAAAACTTGTGTAATTGAAGTGGTTTTGGAAACTTTCAAATGCATTAGTAAAAAGAAAATGACCATATAGCCAGCACCAAATAGATACTTTTTAATTGAAAGTTCATTTGTTTTGGGTCTAATAATTAAAGGATAATATGATAATCTTACATATAATTGGGCACAAAGCTTCTAACAAAAGCTTTCGTTCCTGCAGGTTATCATCTTCTTCTCTGCTTTCCCGTTTGTCATCTCCTCCTTGTGTTTAGGATAAGCACAAGGAAGAGTCCAGTAACAAACATTGAATGCTTTTTCTCCAGTTATCGAGGCGTTGCCAAATCTGATTGGTGCCCTACCAAGACTAGTTGAACACCCATATTGGGCCAAACTCATTCTTGTAGAGAGTGACTCAAGTGTTTGACTCAACAAATTAGTGATAGAAGTTTCCGAGAATACTCTTGAAAGCTTCAATTCTCAAAGAAAATGGTAAGCTGAAACTTCCAATTGCTACTATTACCACACTTTTTCAAGTGACCTGAGTTGTTACTTCGAATTCTTTGATAGTTCCAATTGTTTTATTATGCTTTTCGATTAGTATTAGCTAAAAAAGTTACCTTTCTTTTCTGTTTCTCATGTTTATTGGTGTGTGTAAGTTGAAACTTGAAACAGTATTTGTGGAGCTACATTAGAGTGTATGTGGATATGTGTAGTTTTAGAGATGAGAATTGTTTAGTTGGTAAAGATCAGTGCCCTCCGATTTGGAGATCTGTAGCTTTTCTCGGTTTGTATATATCAGATTACTAGAGAAGAGATGTGTACGAATTGCATGCACAAATAATGAAATGCTTAAGCTATTCTTTAAAGACCTATTTTATTTGTAAATATTGTCAGAGATGAGAATTCATGTGATCGACGTGCAGTTTGAATTAGTAAACCTTCGTTTGTGGCTTCAGCTTTATTGATCGAAAGTTTTGAGCATACTGATAAGGTGTATCAATTTCATGATGCTCTTCCTACATCATACTGAACATTTGTATGCCTGAACTGCAAAATTGCTTTATATCATAATAAACCTTTGTTTCCTGTAATCTACTGAAACACTGGGAAAGGTGGCAAATGTTGGGAATCTGGCACCTCTTAGATCACACTAGACTTTTTTGTGTATAGACTGTGAAGCAACTTGATATCATAGTACAAATAACACCATTAATGTCCTTGTGGTCATTGCACAAAACAACTCCATGATATATTTCTTGTAATCATAGTACTAATTCCATTAATGCTTACTGTAATCTACTGAGCATGGCAATAAGAAAGGTGGCAAATTTTGGAGTCTTTCGCTTATTGCTTCAGCTGGCTAATTGGAAAGTTTGTTTTAATGAGTACATGGTTGAATGTGGTACATGTTTAGTATAATGGTTGTCTACGCATCTAAGAATTTAGTAGATGCGAACATACTTACGTCATTTTATTTTTATGCTAGGCAGATGAAATGGTTGGATTAAATGCTAGAGAACATTAATGTAGGCCAGTGAAATTTATATATGCAGTTTTATATTGGTTTGTTAAAGGCTTCTCTTGCAGTAATGTAGATATATGACTTGATGGATGTATGTCAGGCTACACCCTTTTTGGCAGGTCTTGCTATCGCTGCTGCTGCTCTTGCTGGTAGATATGGAATCCAGGCTTGGCATGCATTCAAGACACGTCCACCTCAAGCTAAACTCCGCAGATTTTATGAGGGAGGCTTTCAGCCGAAAATGACAAGAAGAGAAGCAGCCCTTATTCTTGGTGTTAGGTAAATGAGATTCGGAAAGCTTTAAACGTTTCATGGAACTTCCTCACCTACAGATTGTACAAAATTCACGCTCCACTCTATGTAGGCTGTGGTCATTTACTTATTTCATTTGCAAATCACAACATATAGTTCAATGTTTCGATCTTATGAAGCATTCATAGTTGATCAATTGGCATTACTTTGCTTATAGAAAATTACGTGTGACTGAGTTATCTTACCCTCACCCAACATTAAGCAGTGGATATTGGACTGACAGGGAGAATGCTCCTCCTGATAAGGTGAAGGAAGCACATAAAAAAGTAATGGTAGCTAATCATCCAGATGCAGGTGGAAGTCACTACCTCGCTTCAAAAATCAATGAGGCTAAAGATGTGATGCTTGGGAAGACAAAGGATACTGGTTCCGCCTTCTGATGTTCTTGAAATAGTCTCTCTTCATAAATGACCGTCTTTGTCGCCTTCAACTATCGGTTTTATTTTAATGAAGGGTTGCAGACCGATGGGCACATTTATAAAAGAGCAGAAGTTGGAAGTTTCACTCTGCAGTGGTTTACGTTTATTAGAGAGGCCTAAATATGATGAAAATGTTCACAATTCCATTCCGCAATTCGGATCAGAATCTCACCGTAGCTTTTATCGTTACTAGTTACTGCAATATTACATGCCGTAGATGTTATAAAGAACCAAATGCTCAGGCTTTTGTGATTCAGACACTGTCAAGGTGTTACACCCACGTGGGTTTAGTTCTAAGACAGTGATATATGGGATAGCTTTTCGAACATAACAACGTTGGACCCTTTGATTTGATGTGATCAAGAAGCCTTTTTGAGTTGTCTTTCTTTTAGATAATAACTAATGTCTCCAAGTTTCCTATTTTTGAATTCGGAGTTACACTTGCACGCGAGAGTTGAATTTGGACCTTGCGCCTGTGGAAAAGGTGTATCTTCTAATATAACGATAGCCACTGTGAAGATAATAAAAGAAAGAAAAAGAATAGCTAATGACCAAAAAAGATGAACCAATGCCACTTGGGCGAGTAAGTAACACTTGTTAGATCTTCTCGATAAGTTATACATCAACTCCTGTTTGTTAAAGCATTAGCCTAAAGGTCATCCTATACAAATTTGTATATTGAAGGAAGTCATCTCCAATAAATATAAACATGAGGAGAGTGCTCTGGAACCTTTAATTGAGGAATGTCGTGTAATTTTTTAAAACAAAATACCTCAAAAGTTAAAGGATCTAGGAGTTTTGTTATTCTGTCATTTTGGTACTTTTTAATATTCATAATTGCTTATGTAATTATGTGAAAGCATTAACCTTACGCTTTTATTTCTTCTCAGAAGGTTTAGAATAGAAGTCAAGCCTGCAGTGGTGCCACTTTAACTAGTTAATAGGTATATTACCTATTAGGTAACCAATTAGGGTAGTAAAAGACCTATTTGTTAAAGCAAGGAATTAATTTTTTCTATAGGTTTCTTTATAATAGACCGTTTATGATTATTGGAGGGGCACTAATTGATCTATAGATTTCTTTATAATGGATCATTTACGACTATTGGAGGGGGGCACTAATTGATGTCTCTAAGGGTAAGTTGAAATTTAAAATGAGCAATGAGGGACTTGAATGGGCTTTCCCTTGACGAAACTTGTTATCAAAATAGATATCAATGATTTCACTGTGCACGATAACTTACCTAAAGTCATTTATGATGACCCTTGGAAATATATGTAGCTTTAGGACTTAATAAAAAGGACAAGGATCCTAACCTTGTTGAGTTTGCTTTAGATTAGAAGGAGAGGGCTACAGACCCTAATATTCTCATACCTCTAGGGATTTATGAGAAGAAAAGGCTAAAGCCTTCCATCTACCCCAGAAGCATCTAAGATTGACCTTCTCACTTATGTTATGCATATTTAGCAAAAAATGATATTTATACTGTTATTATCTCTTCTTTTTTAAATTTTCGTAAAAAAGATAAGTTACCTATAGAAGCTAATACTCCTTGACTAGTACGAAGAGTTTTGGAGGAGTTGAAACGGTGAAGGGCTTAATGACCATATTGTTAGTTTATGTCTTGCAATCAATCATTTGGATGCAATTTGTTGTATGGCATTGTTATTTATTAATAAAAAGACATTCTTTATCTTTTGTATTAAGTTAATTACATTTGATGTATAAATACTGAAGATAAAATCTTTAAAATAATTACTGTGTAATTGAATTTATGATGAGATTATAATTGTGAGATTCAATTTACATTTACGTATTATTTTTAAATATTCTTAGTTGTAGTTTCATCAAGACGAGATATTGTTGAAACTGTAAAACTAGCATACAATGTGTTTCTTTCATATGAAGAAAGTAATTGATCTCATAAATTAAAGTATGAAGCTACTTAAACTAATGTGTGGGTGATTATTAGAGAATAAATCACTGAATTGACCTGACTTTGAAAATCTCAAATGAAATATTACTTATGTGTCTGTAGATTTTCTTATAATGATAGTTATATAATTGATCCTTAGACTTGAGATTACCAAGGTATCTCGTGTGGAAATTACTGTATTTTGATGTTACTTATGAATTGTTCTAGGACAATTTAGACGGTAGTACTTAGATGCAATATGAACTATAGAGATAGTTGAGTAAATGATCCGTCACTTTAAAGTAATTAGAGAGAATATTCTACCATTCTTGATTAATAGTGAATTATGTAATTCTTTGGTAAGAGTGAATTGACATTTGAAAAAATATTTTCAAATTTTAATTATAAATCAATTACTAATTAGCGAGAACGAACATGACTGGACCATAAGAGTAGACAATATATCTATACTCTGTCTAATTATAATATTGGATAATGAAATGATTAAATTATACATCACAATCATGTATGGACAAGTTAAGTCAAACCACTTTGACATTCCTAATATTTGGGTGGTCATGACTTATTGCTAGACATCAATCTTAATCTATGATTATAAATTGTTTGATTGAAGAATTAAAGATAAATTAAAAGGAGTTTTAATTTATCTGATTCTAATTTTGAATTAGAATTAGAATTTATAATCATTTCCAATATATTGGAAACCTAATTTGACACACATCAAAGAGCAACTTGTGAAGGAAAAATCAATTTTAATTAAATTGTACTTAATTATAAAGTTTGAGAAAATTTAAGGATAAAATATGAGATATTTGATTTTATTAAAATTAAATTAATTATACTTAGAATGTGATTTTAATTATAATTAAAGAATTTAATTTTAATGACAATTAAAATCCTAATGGTTTTTCTATTAATAGGAAGAAAGATTAAGGAGGTAGCACTCTTACTGTCTTTATCTTAAAGGTGTTGAGAAGTTGCTTTTGTGGATATCGTTAGAGGCTGGACAATTGAATAGGTCGTGGTTGACATGGTGAAAATTTTGTCAAAGATTTCAATAGGAAATGCGAATCGGGTATGATTTCCTACTTTACAATTCGTGTTTTATTCTAGTTATACAATTATCGAGGTCCGATTAAAAACTGTAAAAAATTTGTTTGCCATTGCGCCTGTGAATCGACCACGGTTGGTTTCCAACAGTAGTATCAAAGCCTCCTTTATTGTTCAAATATTATTTATCCTCTTCCAAACGTTTGATTTGAGTGTTGAGATACTAAATTAAAATTTATAATCATTTGAACTCATTGAACTACTGTTTATCTATATCTTCCTGATCGACGATTTTAACTATCATTTACTCTACTTGTTTTTAGGTCTGATTGAAAGAGTGGTTAAGCTTCTTGAACTCCATATTGGTACACTTAATACAAGCAATAATCATGCTTATTATGTATAAAAGTAACATTAGACTTAATTTTATAGAAGAAATGTGATGAACCAACCTTTAATATTGGGATTCTAGACCTAGGACATGTAATGTTTCATAGACAATGGATTATGTCCCACTCAGCATTATTGAGGTACTTTTATCATTTGGAAACACAAGTTAGACTCAAATGTAAAATCTCTAACTTTAAAAAACTATCAAGGATGATAAACGTCGTTAATGGTTAGAGCTTTGTTCTTGTCACGTTAAAGAGTTGTAGTCATAAATTATAGAGGCTCCATGATATCATGCTCAAAATATGAAATACATTAAGTGCCACAGTACGTTGTGGCTTTAACAAATATATTATCTTTTCTTGCCTAAAGATCCCTTTGGTTGATTTAGACATCTTATAACTTCCCTTATATTCTCATCACTCATTCCTTTATTGCTCAACTAAGCATACTTGCCTTAAAGGAAGGCTTTTACCCTTTACAAGCATTTTTTTAAACCCTTTATGCTATGTGAGCTAAATCCATATCTATAACAAAAGGAAGTGAGATCATTATATAAACATTGTAGTTATACAATCATTAGACATTTTAAGAGAACCTATGATTATGTTCATCAAAACTCTGACCTCCAACAATATCTCTTCAGTGATTTCTCTTTAATAGAGAAACTTACCTCACTCTACTAAGACTTATCTTGGAGTAATAAGAGAACCTATGATTATGTTCATCAAAACTCTAACCTCCAACAACAGCTCTTCAGTGATCTCTCTTTAATAGAGAAACTTACCTCATTCTACTAATACTTATGCTGGAGTAAATAACATGCCACTAAACTTATCCCAATCATTGAATATGAGGTTGGAGTGTCTCCGTATAAGCCCAAAAGCCTATTCACTATTATCTTCTAAAGAAAGAAATAAAAACTTACTCTTCCATTCATGAGCACTCTTAACAAGCTTTCCTACTTTAATTCATATGGCATATTTTCCATTTAAACAGTACCACCTAAAAAATTTCATGCAAGCTTCAATTGATGCATAAATATGAACAATTTTATTAATGGCTCTACATTTCCTAATTGATATACTACTAGGAAGCCTAATATCAAAAACTAAGAAAGAGGACACAATTTACTTAAGCTCAAGCATGTCTCTGTTTACAGCTTAACCAAAAAATTATAAACTAGCAATCTAAGTCAACATCTAAAGCTTTCATGGTAAACATTCATCTCACAAGGCCTATAAAAGAGTGCTCTCTCATGGGCATGTAGTTTTCTAATCCTTATAGACAAAGATTTATTATATAATAATCTTATATTGCATGGGCCCATTCTAAATATCAAATCATACTTCTCAACCTTAAATTCTTCCATGAAGCCAAGTATAGACTTAAGAGCTATTGTGCATTCACCACTAGTACTAGACTCCTCATCATCTATGAATAAAGTTTGTGTATTACCAACCTTAAACCAATGCTAGATTCACTCCTAGATTTGGCACTAGAACCCTCCTTAATCGAAGAACCACTATATATTAAAAATTAAAAGTATATACTAAGCGAGCCTTACCACAAGAAAATGACAGGTCTACATTAAATAACAATTGATAGATCTAGATTACTTGAACTTTCAAAATGTTATATTAAAGCAAACAACAAGATAAATGTAGGAGTGCAAAAATGAAACTTTTGTAGAAGTAAAATACATAACAAGATGTTCCTTAAAAGTATAGTTTATAATTGTTCTAGTAATTTAAGACCTCTTTTCCACCAATGAGCTTATAAATCTAGAATAGATTTCTTATTAGATGAGTCAAAAGATGTGTTACATGTGGATTAGTTATTTGCCTCAAGGCCTTATACTTTAAGTCCTTTCAAAATATACCTAATGTGAAGGAGACTTAATCCATTACCCATATAAAATCTTGACTCGCAAATATCAAAGTTGATTATACAAACATGGGGTTAAGTAAAGCCATTTAAATTTTTTGATCTAAACATATCATTTTCCTTGTAAAACATTGTCAAAGAATGATCTTCATGACAAAAAAATCACACAGTTATCAAAAACCTAAACCTTTAATTCACATCACAATGTAAGATTTTTCAACCTTAAGATGGGCCTATTATTGAAACTTAAGAGGTAGATGAGAGATGTGGATTCAACTCCAGTAGGTTAAAGCTTAACAAATGGCCTAGGAAGCCAAGTATTTCTCAACATTGCATGAGATGAAGACAAGAGTCACAATCCTATGCACCAAGAAGTCGTTATAAAAGCAATTTCTATTTCCAAGAACGAGGTCACTCTTTTTGTACATGCTCTCTCTCACTACATATTTTACTTGTTGTTTCATTTACTTATTTGATTTCTTTCTTGTCTTTTAATTTCTTTACTTATTTTATCTTTATTTTTATTTTTCATTCATGTAGTTATTTGTTTATGCATTTGACTATTTTTTTCTTCCAAATTTTTTCAATAACTTTTTTTTCTTGTGAGTTTATCTAAAACAGCCTCCTACTAGCTACAGGTAAGGCTACATACTTTTAGACTTCTCCAGACTCTGCATCCGAATGGGATTCCTATAGGGACATTGTTGTTGTTGTCTCTCACTAAATATTATATTTCCTCTCTCTAACTTTACTAACTTGATTATTAGGGGCCAAATGTTGGAAAAATACTCTAACACTTGGTTTTGTAGGTCTATAGTAGGAAGCCCATAAGCTAAAATCAAACTACATTTCAAAACCATCATATTAGACCCAACTTTAAATACTTAAGCCTAGATCTAGACCTGAAGAATTAAAGCCTATTAAAATTATTCCATATAAAATCCCTTCTTAAAGGATATTAGTATTATGCTAAAGTTAATAAATACTTTCAAAATTTACGTGTTTGTTTATAATTATATCATCTTCTTATTTTTATTGAGAAAGCAATCTGAATAGAAAGAAATTATCCATCCCATAATAACTAATTTTATTATTGCCTTCATTATATATAATTTTACAAGTGAGCATGAGGATGTTTTATAAAGATTTAACATAAATAGACACATTAAAACTTATAATTTGTCAAAAGGATCAACTAAAAGAGGTGTAAGTTCCACCATATTAAATAGTAAATTTCTAGATGAATGTTTGGTAGATAAAATTTTTCACTTATTGTGAAATTGCAATGTATTGTAGATTATGTTAAAAGACCCCTCATCTTGATTATATGTACGATAGTATATGTAGGATACAAAAAGCAACTGTAGGTTTATTCATGAACAAGAAAACTTTGTTTCAATCTTATATTTATATAATTAATGAAAGGTGGATTTAGCATTTGAAAGAGCAACTTCATGCAATAACTTATCATTTCAAATCTTATTTTCTAAATTACGTTGCTTTTTTGGATCAAAATGAAGTTTTAAGTGGTCTCTTTAGTTTGATTGAGAAAAATACAATTTGTCATATTGATGTTGTAATAGTAAAAGAGATCAAGTTTTTTAAAAGTGATTTAGAAAATTTTAATAATCTATTAACTTGTACTTCGATTGGCATTCTTTAATCTCGTATATTTCTTAAACTTTCTAACTAAAATTTCAAAACTATTTTGTTATTATAAATGATATATTGTATATATTTATGAATTTTTGTAATATAAAATGAAAATAAGTGGTGAAGATATTTTAGGAAAAGAGCTCCAAATTTGAGAAACATAATAATGATGATTCATATTTAGAAAACTTCTATGTTAAGGTGTGATAGAAAATGAAGTGCCTTTAAATGGATTCACGCTAAGAACCAAAATAAATTGTAAAATCAAATATTTAATGACTTTGTTTTTGTTCTTATTACCTTAATTAACTAATAAGTATTTTTTATAGACTTGTCCTTATACTTTTTAAATAAAATTATTCTATCAAGTATTGTCTAAAGAAAATTTATTTAAAAGATTGCATCATAAAAAGTAGGCATATAATCCAATTGATTATAAATATCTTAATCAATTTCTTAATTGAAAAAGAAGATTTGCCTAATAAGAAGGTGCCCTAAATCTTGGACCTATTATTGTTATAACATATATTTCTTCTTGAAAGTATGGTGAATTTAAAGTATTTAAAGCAATATATGAATGATAGAGCCATTTAGCTTAAGCTCTTTTAATCATAAAATAGCATCCTTATTAACCAAAACACGTTTTAAACTAGGTTAACAATAGGAGTAGTTATTAGAGGAAAATAAGAATTAATGTCAATAATAGGTTTTTTTTCCCTTTATTTAGTACTTTTTTATGCATTATCATTTATAAAAGATACATTACAGGTCTCTTTATTTTCTTTTTTCTTTTTTACTTGTTATTGCAATTAATTTCTAATCCTCTTAGATTCATTAAATAGTACTTTTTACAAGAAGCAGTATTATCCTTAATACTAGTAGGATGTTCTTTCATTCTATAAATTCCTCCCTTTTTAAATATTCTACCACAAAAACATACTGATATATTGAATATTTCCATCATATGTTTACAAAAAGAAAATTAATTCTATGTTAGATCAATCTTACCACGAGTAAAAGATGCTAAGTTTGCCGAACATTTTTCTAATGATTTCATATTCTCCATTATAATTTCAACATGAAAAATACAGAAAAAATTTACAATATCTACCAAAATAGTCAAAAGCAGGTTAAAAGTTCTTTTGCTCTTTGTACTATAAAAAATAATTATGACATGAATATCTATAAGAAAGATAAATTTGTTATTTATATTAACTGACCCTAAAAAAATTCTATAAACTAATTTAGACATAGTTCATTATCATAAAAACCCAACAATAAAATTTCTCACAAAATCTCCAGACTTTGTGACTAACCCATAAACACACTTCTCCTGATTCACCTATGAAATCTCAGTGCAAGTAGCCATAACTATGAGGAATGTAAATTGTTGGGTAGGATGTTAAACAATTGTATGACAAAATAAAAAGTTCTTTCCATCATCACCAAGCCAAATACCTTAATATAATTCAATTCATAAAACTCCGAATGCCATCTATTTATGGTTACACTTAACCAAACATCAAAGCCCACCTAATATGAGAACCTACACAAATAACTCAATCAATAAAAAACCTTGTCATATATGCATAACTTATCTAAAGATTCAACCTTTAAGATCACACAACAAAACAATCTATCATGTGAGAGTTTTAAGGGATTTATATGATGAAAGAAACTCTACCTATATATTTATTCCTTATAAGTAATTCAATGGTGAAGGAAAGGAGAGAACTTGAGTGCACTCACTTATCAAACTCTCCTAGGTCTTTATTAAAATCTAATTAACAAATATAAATTTTGTCCCAAAAAAACAAAGGCCCAGTTTCCCTTATCTGCTCCACCTCAAATGGTCAAATGAGTTTTTATAAGATGAAATCTTACCTAAAAGAGTGCAATAAGTTTAGACTTACCAAGTATGCTTATGGGTTTGAGGTCAATGTTGCTTCAACAAAAGTACATATAACATAAACACCGAAAAAGATTCAATTGAAATAGAATTGAAACATTAAAGAAAATTAATTAAAGCAGGAGATGCAAAGATTTCAAATTTAAAGAGAATGAAGTATGATTGAAGAAGGGAGTTAAAGGAAGTATGATTGAAAAAGGGATTTGAAATAACTTTGTAAATTTGAAACATTATTTACGATTTATAAAATCAACCAGTTTATTAATGAACCAAGTAGCGTTTATATAAACATAAAGTATATCAAACCAAAAGGTTGGCCAATTCCTAATAATTATGGTTGAATCGAATGGTCCAGTTTGGTTCATAGAACACTGATTTCAACTATAGTTCATAATAATAATAAAACATAATACTAAGTTGTTTCTATTTATCAAAATTATATTTAATTTGAGTTAGCATTTATTTATAGACTTAAACTATAAATTTATTAAATTAATAATGCATAAAATTTATAATTTTTTAATTTTATATTTGACTATTGTATTAAATTTGATTC
The DNA here is from genome assembly GCA_025629945.1 of Erythroxylum savannarum. Taxonomy (NCBI): domain Eukaryota; kingdom Viridiplantae; phylum Streptophyta; class Magnoliopsida; order Malpighiales; family Erythroxylaceae; genus Erythroxylum; species Erythroxylum savannarum. Next base: position 17,625,602 of record JAOTAW010000001.1, on the reverse strand, counting down.
AATTCGAACAAAGTAGATTTCACCAATTAAATCTTAATTTTTTGTCACTTAATTTGATATTTCAATCTAA
>JAOTAW010000001.1:17565154-17576476 GCA_025629945.1 Erythroxylum savannarum | reverse complement strand
ACTTAAATTTCCAGTAGAAAAATTTGTAATGCTCTTGTTGGTGGACATATTAATTGTTTAATAATATTGTGAGTTTTCTAGTTGTAAAAATTGAGATTCTTTTCTTAATGATAATTGAGATGTCTAAAAATGTTTATAATTGAGATTCGGTCAATCCGATCACATGTTTTGCCTCAAATTCTATCTCTTTGAATATGTTAATTATTATTTTTATATTCATAATAATAATAATAATAATAATATTCAACATACATGAAGATGATGCAAGTCATGTTACTTTATGCATGTCTTCAAGATGTAAAAAATCAAGATGTTGTTATAATTGTGATGAAGGAGAAATAATATAAAATGTAAATCAGCAGAATAGTAACTCTTTCTTATGGAAATGCAAATCGTATGGCTAAGATGTGCAATCATGTATTGAATGTATATATATATATGGAAAGAAGGGTATTAATTAAATCAGTCACGACTTGCGTTTATAATTTTTTTATTAACTATTTGTAAAATTAAATTCATTAATCCTCAACTGTATTATAGTAGCAGCTCAGTTAAACGAAACTAAATGACTTTTAAGTTACCATCTCTTTAATTTTTACTTGTAACCAAGTATTAAGTTTGGGGAAGTTGGTTTCTGAAATATTTTCAAAACAAGGAAACACTGCAAAATGATAATTTGTACAGAATCCTTGATTACTTCCAACAATGAACTAATTAGTAATTACATTGCAAGATGGTCATTAGTAGAGTCTTACAGAGATAACTATTTCATTATGTTTTGTCTCTACTAAACTTGAAATTAGACACCCCTTTCATTTTGATTTGATATTAGATAATCCATTTTGTATATTATTTTATTTCCCTTTTCCATAATTTTGTGGACAATTTGCTCTAAAGGTAAATAAATAAATTATCATCCTGAGGGCCATAACTGCATTAAAGGTGCTACAAACTAGACCAACATATCATATATATAACTCAATCTGCAACCAAATTTAAAGCATAATGACAGCCTAAAACGTATGTAAATGCATGACTAAAGGGACAGGAATGACAAATGGGGGGGTAATGTTAGATATCCTATCTAAAGTCAAACTGCAACTGGGATTCAAACTGTGGCTAATACTCTTCACTATCCTTTACTTTTCTTAATCTTTTGTTAAAGAGGAGCTAGCATCGGACGAGTTATCTTTCTGGCCTGGGGAAGTCACAGATGATGCTCTCATTTTCATATCTCCAACTTGCTGCTGTTCCTGCTGCTGCGCTTGTTGCTGTTGAAGCTGATGAAATTGATGCTGTTGGAACGGGTGCTGATGCTGCTGCTTCTGAGAATGAATTTGAAGCTGCTGCAACTGCTGTGCAGTTAGAAGTGTATGCATAGATTGACTACTGGGATAGAACTGCTGGCCCGTGCCAAAAGAATTGAAGTTCATCATGGGTCCACCATTTGGTAAAGCTTGACCAGTCAATAACTTCAGATGTTGGATTTCTTCCTTTAATGCGTCGTTTAAAGCTGCAGACAGACAGGATTATGTCGGTGAATTATGAGAGGTTACAAAATGAGAAGACCACAGAATCCAAATGCTGAATCATAACTTAAAATGCATGAAGCATGTGCAATATAAGGGATACATTTCCTTAGATTTCTAAATAAGCACAAAAATTATTTGCTTTTCATAAGGTTATACCACAGACCATTATTAATAGGAATTTGCCCGAACTTCTTGTCACCTGTAGAAAACTCCAACAGTAAACAGCAGAATGTCTACGTGATTCTCTCCATCTAACAGTTTTAAACACCTTTGCCACAACTACTTTCTTCTTAATCTGGTAAGCACTTGAAATTTTTACATTTGGTCAATTGACCACGTTCATCTCAACTTTCAGAAAATGGGTTACAAATGAGCAGACAGATCACTAACAACCATGAATAGAACCTATGAAACCATTGTACTTCTAAGATATCTAACATAGAGGCAATTGAAAGAACCTAACATCAGAAAGAGAAAAATATCTGGAAAAAGCACAGAGGCACTTTAAAGAACCTAACATCAAGAAAGAGAAAAATATCTGGAAAACATAAATAAAATGAAGAACAGGTAGTTAAAACATGAATGACAAGTATCGAAGAGAAGAAGACTATTAATAAATGAAAAAACTGACCCATTATATTGTTGAATAAACACATTAGAAAAATGCAGAATGGGTGCAAAAATAAAACTGCTGGAAAAATCAATAAACTATAAATCACATACCAGAGAGACTAAGAAAATTTTGGTTCTTCAAAAATTAGACCCAGGACAAATACAAGGAGATAAAATGACACAATATCTATTGCATGGCATAGAAATCAGTTGTATCAATTTTCTTAATGAAAAAGCTATCTTAACTAATCTTAAGCACATGTCAATTCTGAAGCAGATATACTTCATGTAGATTTGTTTTCCAGCTCACTGCCTCGGAAATTCATATAATGTAATGTTCTTTTCCTTTTCACGTTCTTTTGGGTCATATGGTATATTTGCAAAACAACAAAGGCCTTCAGTTGAAGTATAGAGAGCTAATATTCAACCCAAAGAAAATCAAGCCATGTCTCCTGCTCCGTTCTAATAGACAATGAAACAGAAGTCTCTGCAGTTCCTGATATAGTAACCGAGTGGAGATGTTATCATCCCTTTTACAGTCCCACTCTATGCCAAAGCAATATGGAACTCTGCGTAGTGGATTCCTAGTTAAAGACCAAGACATTTCCCATTTCAGTGGGAACTATGCCTGAGTTTGAAAGTTCATTACAAATTAAGTCCAAAACCCTTATATGCAAGTCATTCCAATGCATGTCTATTTTATAGAGGAAAAGCACATCAAGCTGTTGGTGAGATAATGATGAAAATTTTAAAAAAATAAAAACCTTAAATTTGTTTAATCCTTGTCTCAATGAAAAAAGTTATCGGAAGACCAAAGCAGTTAGAATTTTGAATCATATATTCAACCACAAAAGGCCAAATTAAAAAAATTTGCTACACTTTGGATAACTTGCCAAAGGGGGTAAAGATAGCACCTTCTTGATAGTCTGAAAAGGGAAGCACATGGTGATTGATACTAGTAATGGCAAAAATGGCCCAGCTCAGCCCAGCCCAGCCCGATCCAAATTCAACTGGCCTGGCCCGAGTTGATCGAACTTTAGGGCCAGACTCGGGCTTTTTTTTATTTTCATACTTCAGGATTTTCACATAAAATGATGTTGTTTTGAGTAAAAATGACATTTTCAATTTTAAAAATAAAAATAAATAAATTTAATTGTCGATCAAGCTTTGGGCAGGGGTTGAGCCCATTTCCATCCTTAATTGATACTGTGCTAACCTCCAGTTGATCACTAAATGCATGTAGAAGTTGGAATATTCAGAAATTGTTGGTGCCTTTAACTTTATCAAACAAATGATAATTGATCTTAGAACCTATTGTATACCAGTTTTTGAACAATAGAAGTGCAAAGACTCAGCATCCTTTCGGTGTGACAAAAAGCAAGTAAAAAAAAAATTATCATTCAATTTTTATGCACATAATACATCAAAAAGTCAAAAGTAAGGAACGAAAACAACTAACATGGCAATTCCCTTGAATTAGAAAGAACCTTACCATCTTGCAAATGGACCTGTTGTTCCATTGTTTGCAATCGCAATTTCAATTCACTATTTTCAGCAGTCAGGCCATTTGTATCCCTCTGTCATAAAAAAGGGAAGAAAATCCAAATATGTTAAACTTACCACATTGATTATTGTATTTTCCAAATAAAATAATTCACCTAATTGCTCAACAACAATGGACAACTTTAAACTGAAAGAACGCCTTCCTATAACACTATGAAGAACACTTTCTTTAAAATTGAGCTGAGGATGGAAAAAGAGAGCAGAAAGGGCTGGTTGAACCCGAGTTGACAGATCTTAAAAATCAGTATTTACGTTGAACATACAAATTTCTTCAACATACATATACATTTTAGACAATTAAGTTTTGATAAGTTTACCGTGCTGGTTTTAGGGAAGTCAAAGGTCAATGTTCAGATCTTTCCACTTTGATGTGTTAACTAATTGTATGCAGAAATAAAATAGCAAAGACAGGATTTGACCAATAGATGTGCTTGAGGATAGAAAACACAAACGCCAGTGTCCCACAGCACCAATGACATTATCTAAGCAACAAAAATCTCTACATATGTATGCATATACATTTATCTAACTATACATATGCTATAGAAGTTTATACTAAACAGAAGGTCAACAAAACCAGCCAGTTTTTTACAATCTGATTTTAAAACATTGATGAAGAGTTAAGCTGATGCATGTTACCTGCAGCAGAGTTAATTGAGCAGACAATGATGTAGCTTCTGTTTGCAGTGTTTGTACTTTCCTTTCTAGTTCGGCTATGTACCGCATCTTCCTTTCCTTTGATCTTGCAGCTGATTGCCTATTTGCCCAGATCCTATTACATGGAAACAGTACATAAAAATCTATGCGTATGAGATGTCAATCTAACACATAAAACAAGAAAGTAAACACGCTCTCTCCCATAAAAACAAGTTAAGGTTTATTTGGATATATCCTTTCAGAGTGTTATAAGGAGGTCATGAAAACGTTTAACAGCTATGAATTTGAAAAACTTCCATCCATTCCCAAAGTTTAACAGGAGCCATTAAGGTAAAAAGATTATATAGAACCATCGTCAGTTGCAGTTGCTAAAAAATAAATTGATAATAAGGCAAGATGCATTTTCTGCAGCAAGCTCTCCCCATAAAGGACCGAAATTTATCAAGAAGCATAACCTTTTTACCCTGAACAGGAACATCTAAGTCAGACTTCCATTCACACTAGCACTAAATTAGACTCAAAAACCATCTCAGGATAACAACTCTATCATTAACTAAAAAGGACGAGAAGGTAAAGATACCGTTTTGCACGCTTGGGATCAATAAGAGCAAGCTCAGCAAGCTTGGCGGCAGACATGGCTTTCTTAGAATCTGCCGGGGAGAGCTCGTCTGAACATGACATAAGCATCTCTGGTTTGATAGTGGTCGAGCCATCCATCGACTGGCTATGCTGGTGCCTAAATCTAGGCCTTTCACTAGGCGCAGCATCCACATCCCCGGCAAATTGAGTTGGTGCTAAACCCTGTGCTGCCCCTGCCGGAGCCTGTCCGTCCGCTGTTTGGGCAACTGATGTAGCAGATGAAGAATTAAACTTATCCATATCCAGGTACATTGAGAACAAATCCTCCTCGGTCTCATCCGACAAAGAAGGACCATCAGCACCACCCACCACACCAAGATCACTATCAAAGCTAATATCATCAGGTAAAGTGAGAATCTCAGAATGTGCACGTCTATGGCCAACATTCTTAGGTGGGTTATCGGGCATTCTGCTAATATCATGACTAAAACCGCTAGAGTTAGCTCCATGACCAAAGTGACTAGGGTCTGCACTAGTTCCTGGAGCCATTGGAGGGAATGCAGATGATGAAGGTTCAGGCTTTACGTTAAAAGAAACCCCAGATGGTGAAAGGTTCGCGAACCTACCAGAAGGCGGTGGCAACCCACTATTGTGAGCTGGGGATTTTTCCTTATCCATCAATACAAATCCCAAAACCCTAATCAACCTTTCAAACTATGTCAATAATCAAGGAATAGTAGGAGCTCCAAGTTTAGTTTTTTAAGTAAACGGCTGAAAATCAGAAAAATTCCAACACTAGGTATTAACAAAGCTATGCCACAGAAAAATTCCAACACTAGGTATTAAAAAACTAACATGTATCGTCAATATTAGAAACTAAGAACCCTAGAATGTTAAATCTAAAAAGAACATAGAAAAGAGGGAAACCCCAATAAGGAAAATCGGAAAAGGAACACCTTTTCTCTTTCACCCCAAATCATCAAACAGATCAAACAACAGAACCCTAAAGAAATGGAGATCTGAATCTCAAGTAAAGAAAGCCCTAGAAATCTAATAGGATGAAATTAAAGAACCTCAGAAGGATTGGGGTAGGGGAGAGGCAGAAAGGAAGAAACTTTTGCAGGGAAATGTGTCTAAGACAGAAATTCTATTATTGGACAGCCTAGGATTTAGATGATTTCCATATATATAGTGTTGTTGCAAATGTGGACATGTAAGGAGGAAAAGAAGGCTCAGAGAATACTGGGAACGAGAACGAGAACGAGAATCATCTCAGAATTCAATTTTCAACACAAAAAGGAAAGAAATCCAAGGAAACCCAAAACCATAGGCACATCACATGGACACTTGCCAACCTTCCCTTTCTTTATATGATATATAATATTCTTTAGTTACTTCACATCATTTCTCTCCTTTCTTTCAATTATATTAAGTTTGCGTTATCTTTGATTAATTAATACCAAACTTAAAGAATTATTTTATCATTGAATTTATCAAATGAGTAGATCTTCTGCCTTTTATTTTAATGGGGCCTTCTGCATAAGTTGGGAATTCCGGTTCTTTTTGAAAGAGCTAAAGTATATATATTTGAAAATGTTTGTGTTGACATAAATATAACAAAAATGGAAAAGGTGGAATGGATGAAAGAGAGAGTGGACGATGAAGTTCTAAGGAAATGCCATCATTGTAGTAGATTTTGACCCAACAAATGTGGTGTGCTTCAATTAAAAAATACAGAAGATGAATGAAACGTCAAGGGAAACAAAACAATCCCATTCCATTCCACGTGGTAGTTTACTAAAGAAACTGCTTGTCCAAATGCTCCCAGGTTGACCAATTACCACCCTTTGGTCTATGGCTTGCAAGACACTTCGCCTGCACATGCATTATCTCACTAGGTTACTTGTGAGAATTGGAATTGACAACCAAAAGAACAGGTAAGTAGCAGATCATTAACAAATGTAACCAAAACATCTGTTTTACCAACCTATATAAGTCAGAGCTGTTTTTACTTAGGAAGGAAAGTAATAATAGGCCCTTCAGGGGCAGGTGGTTGTGAATGAAGTCTTCAAGCAAATCCTAATTAACAACAAGGCTAAGTGCTGTAGAGACGAAATGGCTCTTGCATTGCATGGAGGATTTACTGGCCTGTCCCTTCAGACTTCCAGCAAGTTGCAGCTACTGAATGTAAAGCTTAAAGATTACGTGAGTTTTTGTAAGTGGTTCCCTTCTTGTAACACTTCGGAAAGTTTACCAAAATTTAACTTTTCAAAAAACAAAAGGACTTGTATGTATTAACACAAATTAACATATATTCACATAATCTTTATTCAATTAACTATCCACTATAATTAGCCTTTATTTTTTCCTAGAGTGTATAAATAGGTTGATGTACATCACATTATTCAAACATAGAAATATAGAGAACATTTTTACATTTTTTTCTTCATTCTCTATTTTTACATGGTATTAGTGCCTTCTTTGTAACAAAAGGAATCAAAATTCTGGAGTCTTCGCCATTTTCTCCCTCAACATTCTGCTTTCGTATTCTGAGTTCCTAAATCTTCTCCAAAAACAATTTGTCATATATAAATTGTTACTCTTCTTAAGAAGCTCACAATAGTGTAAATTTTACCTCCAAGCTCCCCTCCATTATGGTTTTCGAAGTCCTAGTTATAGGCATTTGGAGGAAGAAGATGACCTAAATGATGTCGATTAGCCACGAGACGAGGAATAAACGTCAGTGCCATATCATCTGACACATCAGCTCCACATCATCTGCCACATAACCCAAAATCCCATTCAGTTGCCACATCACATGACACGTCATTGGCCACATCACCTAACACATCATTATCACGTCACCAGCAGTTCATTGCCATGTCATCTATACACATGTCATTTCTTTTTTTTCCATGTGTCGTCTCCTCCTTTGTTCGATTTAGACCCATCAATTCGATTCAGTTCAAAAAGAAGTTGACTGATAATTTGACCGCCCAGTTCAGTATGTTTTGATTCAGATTCTCTGCAAACCAAACTGATTTCTAAGATTTTACGACGCTCTAAATCCAATTATAAAGTCATAATAACCAAATTCTATCTTTATAAGTAGTTTTTCTCCTATTTTATTGTCTTTTTTCACTATAGATGCCTCTAAACTTTCCCAATACATTCTCAACCCTATTAATATCATCTTTGATTACTCCAACTATGATCTTTGGGCTAAGGAAATGTGTAGTTTTCTTAAAAGGAGACTCCCTTGGCACATTCTTATTGGAGAAATACCTCAATCCATTCAAAAGAAAGATGAAGACATTGATATATTCACTAAATGATTAGTGACATGAGATGGAATGAATCATCAAATCATAACGTAGTTTTGAAATACATATGTCAAAGGCATCAAACTTGACTTTCGACAGTTTAATATAGTTCAAGACGTATAGAATTTCCTTAAAAATCATTACTTTGTATCGGATAATGTCCACCAATTTCAGTTATATAGGAGGCTTCATCGCACGCAACAATAACTTGGGCAAACAATATATAATTATGTGTCTGAATTGCAAAAACTTTGGGATCAACTAGCACTTGGTGATCTTGTCTGACCTAGTCCTAATGCTGCTGCACTCTACATTAATCTTTGAGATCGTCGTCATATATGACATTTGCTTATAACTCTCAAAGATGAATTTGAATCCAATTGCAGCTCTCTTTTTCATAGAGGAACTCTACCTAATCTCGACATTGTCATTAAATAGCTCATCTCAGAGGAAAGTCAACTCAATATGCTCTATATTGAAAAATATATCCCATCTATTGATGTTGTCCTTGCAATTCATATTTCGTCTCAAACTTCTCACAACTCAGGTAAGATGTTTTATAAAGGAACTAGCAGCTACTGCAACTCTTTCAAGTCTCTCCAATTTGCTTCCACTGCTACTGCTGTCACTTGTTAAGTCAAAATGACTTTACATATATTAATTTTGATGAAAATCAAATAATAATAATGATAGAAATTGTTGAACTACTTTAGTCAGACGGAAGACATCAGACGAAAACATCAGACGGAAGAAACATTAGACGGAAGACATTAGACGAAAAAAACATCAAACGAAAGAAAACGTTAGACGAAGACATTAGACGAAAACATCAGACGGAAGAAACATCAGACGGAAGACATTAGATGAAAACATCAGACGGAAGAAACATTAGACGGAAAACATCAGACGGAAGAAACATTAGACGGAAAACATCAGACGGAAGAAAACGTCAGACGAAGACATTAGACGGAAGACCCGATACTACGTCAGACGGTTAATTAGTTGGAGTTAGTTACAGAACTCAACTGAAAAACTGTTTCTTCAAAGATCAAGAATCAAGAAGAAAGAAGCAGTTATCAAGAAGCAGTTGAAGACGAAGGCTATAAATACGAGTCCGAGTCGAAGACTGCAGAAGTTAGAGACTTTAGAGATTTTGAAAAAAAAAGTGATTTTTGCAAAAGCTAGAAATATTATTTAGTGTGCTAAACTCTAGAGCTACAATTGTCTGTAACAAAGCTCGAAACATCTTTCAGTAGAAAGAAGAGAAACTGATAGCCTGAAGAGGCTAAGTGAGTAAAGAATACTTGTTGTAAGAGACCTGAAGAGGCTCAGAGAAAAGAATACTTGTATCTTTGCAAAGTATAGTGAAATCTCAGAAAGGATTCTGAGGACTAGACGTAGCCCAAGGTTTGGGGTGAGCCAATATAAATCTGTCGTGTCAACTTTCTCTCTCATCTCTCAACTTTTACTCTTACTCTTACTATTTCATACAAGCATTTAGAAAATAAATTGCAATACTTCATAATATTGTTTTTCAATAGTACTAAAGAAGAAGCAAGTTTTTTTAAAAGGTCATCAAAAGGGGATCATCGATAAGAATACACAATTCAACCCCCCCTTCTTGTGCATTTTGTATACTGAACATTTAGTCTATACTAACGTGTGATTCACTTCAATGAGTTGTGTAATTGATAAACGTAGCTTAAATGGAAGCAGTTGGTTTGAATGGAGTGGTGGGATGTGTCATAGAGTGGAAGTGATTACTATATGACATGATAGGAGCACAAATTATTATGATAAAGTCTTGGAAATGTGACTTGAAAATCATGCACATTAGATGTTTGATAAAATGCCTAAATGAACTTGGCTTAGGATTTAAGGCTTTATAATGGTATGCATTGGAAAACACTTTTATGTTAACTTGGAGCGACCTTGAATTGTTGCTTAGATGTTAACTTAGAGTGACCTTCAATTGTTACTTAGATTGACAAGTAATGGCTTAATGTGCTTGGATAAAAATGTGCTTAATTATGTTTTGAAATGAGTAAGTATGGGATTAAAGGTATTAAATGCCTTAGAAAATGCAAAAGAAAAATTAATGTGACTAGTAAGGAAGTAAACCTGTGAGAAGTTTAATGTTTAAACCCTATAGCTTAAAGAGAGTGATATTGTGTTTTATACACTTACGTGATGGTGTATAAATATGAAATTCATGTTTTAGTAAATACATTGTATATCTTTTTATGTATAAAGGCTCGGGAGCTGTGAATCAAGGAACACATACAAAGGATATTTGAAAGCAAGGGAGTGTAAACCTTCTTTTGAGGTGAGTTGGGAAAACATATTTCTCATATAGGATTAGATCACCCTAAGACATGTATGATGAATTATAAGTGAATTTTGAACCTAGGTAATGCATAGTAGAATTGAAATCTCTAATAGATGCTAAAATGCTTATGTATTTACGAAACGACACTATTTGAACAACTTTGCATTCGGAGTGCAAAAGATGACTTTTATTGCATGAAATAATATTTTGGAATTTACATATGCATAATCGAGTCGTGTATGCTACGTGTTTTTGTTCTCTTTTGGCTTAGAGCTTTGGCACAGTTTCATTTTATCGGTTGGACCGATAAATAAAGGCATAGTGCCTTACTTGATTTTTATACTTAATATTTGTATATGATTTGTTTTGTGATTGGTGAGGAAACGATTGGGCAATCGTGTGCTGGGTACAACTAATTATGATTAAGCGACCCTCGTATCCTTGACACTGGCACATGAAAGTCAAGTCGTCGTATTGACACCTTTTTATGGGACTTGCGGGTGATTCCACACCTAGGGTCAGACACCGACGAGGTCATCACCTAGAGTCATGACGCTCTTGTCAACTGTAGTCTGGACTCACCATGGATGAAATTCGAGCCAACATCGAGTATTAGTGGGTGTGCACATTAGTTTGGCCAACTATTAGTATCACACATGATTGTTTTGGCTTATCCTGATATTGGTTTTCCTATCGAGATTTGATTGATACATATGATGTTTTTATG
>JAOTAW010000001.1:17367383-17395753 GCA_025629945.1 Erythroxylum savannarum | reverse complement strand
TTAACTTTAATCGTTTTGAAATTAAGATAATCATGAGCAAGAATTTTTGACTTAGACTTGTTAAATAAAAAGGCAGTTGTATTACTCATTGAATAAAGAGATCTTCTTTTTTATAATATATGTATAAAGTCATCAAAAGATGAAATCACTCTTTCCCTCTTTCGTTCCATTCACATTGGACCATCCACTTTTGTCATCTCTAATTCAGGACAAATAATAGTTTGGGGGGTCCCGTCTTTGATCAATAATTCATGTGGCTATATATTTATGGCCTTACAAGAATAACAAAAACAAAGTGAAGCCCACGTTTTATATGCTTATTAACATGTCTGATTACTGATCCGTCTTCAGGTCCATATGTATTGTTTGAACGGGTGAATACGCATAAAAGAGTAAGACCATCATTGCGAGCGAACACCATTGGAAATATCATATTCTACAATACGATAAAAATCGAGGAAAACCAGATTGAGTTGAATGAGTTTTTTTTAATTAAATGATATATATATTCAAAGGAAGCTGTACAACCTTATCAAAAGCAATGAAGAATAAACTTGATGATTAAAAGGATTTTGGAAAAACAGCGCATTAGCCATCCTTCTTTAATTTTATGCTTTGGGATAACTTTTCCGTTAGTTGTCTAGCTGCGATTAAGAGTCTACATTGTGCATATATTTAGTGAAAAAGTCTCTTTGCTTCTCTCGTTCTTCCTGAAGATTATACAGTTCCTTTCTTGCCATATATAATATACCGTAGTTGAGAAGCTGATCTTGACTGCTTTGTAGTCTACTTTGTTTGCCATTTTGAGGTTTTCGAGCCAATCAATCAGCTCATTCCATGAGCTGGTTGTTTTCTAGATAGCAAGTAACTTCTATATTTTGTTCCATGTCTATAATGTATATTGGCATTTTGCTAGCAGATGGTCTTGTTTTTTTGATGATGGTGACAGATTTCACACTCTCTAGAGAAGTTATTGGGAACTTCATCCCATCCTTTATGGGTAGCCTTTCTACAAGCTCCATCCAAATAATTAATGCAAGTAAGGGTTACATATCACAGTCCCATCAATGTATCTACATTTCTACATTTCCACATCCATAAATTTACAACACATATAAACATAACCCATCAATATATCTACATTTTATTTTATTTATAAAATAAAATGAAACTACGAAATTAATAGTGGTTATTTATTAAGAATTTTTTTATTTTGTCTATTATACTAAATAAAAATGACTATTATATTACTTATCGAATAAAAAGATCCCTCTTTTTTCTACATATTAAATAAAAATGGCTATTATATTACTTATCGAATAAAACGACTCCTCTTTTTTTAACTGTTATAAGGTCATAAAAAAGAAATTAGTCATGATATTACCAAATAATTCTATCTATGCCCTTCTCAAAAACAAAATCTCTATTTTCTCTTTCTCTTTTTTTCCCTTCCACCCTGCAATTCTCCCTTTCCTTTTTCACTCCTATCAAACGAGGCATTCATCTTGATGGGTTCCTTACATTTATCTAGAAAATAGTTCTCAAACATACTAATTTATCAATATAAAACAATGCTCAGCTGATATCTACACATTCTTTGGTTGAATTTTAGTATCAAAAGAAATAATATAAAATACTAAAATCTTTTTGAGACTCTCAAATATCACTTAATTTTTTTGAAAAATATATAATTAAATATGTTTAATTTTTTAATTAACTAAAATATATAAATATATGTTTTTATAAATTGTAATATCTAGTGTTATAAAAAATTTATATTTAATAATACAAATTTACCTTCTTATAAATTGATAAAACTTTTTCGGCTTTAGATAATCAATATATAAACTAAAGCGATAGAAGGCAATGACACTTGTGATCACGTCTTGAATAGAAAGATTACCCACTCCAACTACCACACAATATTTTGATATCTTCGTAAAAAGGACTTCATAGAGTTGAAAATGAAGCTGATTACGAGTGAGAATGCATTTCAAATCCCGATAAGCACATGAACACCTAAACAAAGAAAGGTGAAAGCTCCCTTCGTATAAATAAATGGTGTGCGATTCAACGTCAAACACATTTTCTAAGCCATAATACGTAGGGCAAGCAACCAAGCAACCACATTAAGTAATCTCTCAAGGAACCAAAAAATGAATACGTAAGTTAGGTAGCATGTCACGAGTTACATATGGACCCATTTTTAATTCTGATATTAAAATTACGTTATTTAAAATCAGTATATGACTATCATTAATATAAAGCTTGATAATTGGTTATTTATGTGCAATCTACGATAATAATATTGTAATTGAATTACATTTGATTGAAGTCATGCCAATTTTATAAACTTCAAAGATTTGTTTTTCTTATTTCTTACAATAGATTTTCAAAATTTTGGAAACAATCTACTAGTTAACTTTCACAATTTCACGTCTCAGTAGAATTTTGCGTCTCTGTTACGTATCTCTGTTGATTGTAATCTAGTAACTCGGGTAGAAACTTGTGGTGGAGTTGATTTTGGTAGAGAAGGCCACAAGTTTGTGGTGTTTTTCTTATTCTTGCCCTTCCCTGTCTTGTCGGATGGTTGGAACAAGAGAATTGGATACAAATGATTCACTTGGACGGGAACCAAACCTCCTTAAAACACAGTGTTTAGGAATAATTCTGCTTATCCCTTTTATTCATGCTTAGGCTCTTTATATACAAGACTCTTGTTAACAAATTAAGAGAAATTCATGGAACTAATCGAAAGCAAATTGACCACTACTTAGAACATGGACATAATCAAGCAAATAACTGACCCACTACGTAAAACATGGACATGATCAAGGAACTAATTAACCGACTCATACACTATTCAAATAAGCCACCGAAGATGATGTAAATAATGGCAAGTACCCTTAACATTCCTCCCCCCTTGGACCGTCCTTGCCCTCAAAGACGAAGTCTGGAAACCTTAACTTGATTTCCTCCATATTTTCCTAGGTAGAATCAGATGGTGATAATCCACGCCAATGAACGAGAACTTCCTGTTAGAATTCATAATGGGCCTACGGGCTCACACGAGAAGGAAAGCTAGACCACATACAAGCCCAAGTGAGGTTCCATCCTAAAACCAATTGGTGATAGGTGGAGTAGCCCACTAGACTTATATGTTAGTTTGGTCCGGATTATTAATTTCCCGGTTGTCCGTCTGGATGTTAATTCCCAGCGGCCCGGTCCGGTTTCCACTGCGTATATTTAAGTGACAACTGGATGTCTAGCCCTAGTTGAACTTGAGGGGGAGTGTTAGAGTGTCTCATATTGCCTAGACATGAAAATATTAAAGGGTTTATAAGTGGTAAGGGTTAACTATCTAAACAACTAGTTCTAGTTATTTGGACAATAGTTGACCCAAACCCAATTCTTGTTAGTGGACTCTACACTCAGCCCATATTAAAAATTCAATAGCTCAAAATATTGCTCTTCATTTTGGGATATAGTAGCCATTGTGGAGAAGTTTATGGTCACCATCTTTTATGGAAAAAATCACCGAACCTTTTCCCTTAATATTTACCTTTGTATCATCTCTAAAATTAACATTCCCGATCACTTTTGTATCTAACTCCATAAATTTGCTTATGCTTCTTATCATGTGGTTGCTTGTGTCATTGTAGAGATATTATATGATGTCTTTTTCTATGAAGGCTTCCCTTTCCCTTTGAGAAAATAAAAGAGTACTACCTTCCACCTCCTTATGCTTGATAAAATTTGTCTCCTTATCATAACTTTTAATTTGATATTCCCAAGAATAATAACCAATTTTCCCACATGCATAGCACTCTACTTGACTTTTATCCTTTCTATAATTATTATTTGAGAAATCATGTTTCCACCTTCATGAAATGATTTTTTTTTGTCTTTTCCTTGACAACGACCATGACCTCTACCACAACTTTGACCTCTTCCTCCTCTGTCATTACTCTTATGATTAAAGGAAAATTTTTCTTGGAAAACTTGTTCTACTGGTTCTTGTTGGGTCCTCTTCATTCTTTCTTCATGAGGTAACAACGATTCATTTAACTCGTTGATGATTATGGACTCTATACCCTTTGATTTTTCAATCACCACAACCATATAATTGAATTTCATATTGAGAGAAAGCAAAATCTTCTATACTACTTTTGTGTCTTCCATCTTTTCATCTGCCTGCTTCATTTGATTCACCGCTATCAATACTTGAGTAAAATAATCTGTTATGAACTCTTCATCCTTTATCAAAATCAACTTAAAATTATCCCTTCAAGTTTGGAGACACTTTCTTCCCCGTATCAACTCTGACCATGGAAGGTTTTAGAATTTCCCATGCATCCTTAGCTCTTGTCACATTGGCTATCTTTTAGAACATGTCGTCATTTAGCCCTTAATGAATAATTGAGAGTGCACTTTGATCTCTCTTCTTTGCTCGCTATCAATTTTTTAGTTAACTGACAGTTGCAGTATCCGCGTCTGCGGGATATTCATATCCCTTCTTGATAAGGTCGGATAAGCCATGAGACCCAATTATAGCCCTTATACGTAGCACCTATAGATCATAGTTTGTTTCAGTGAGTTGTGGGTATTAGAAGGTGATATTGATTTTGGTCTTCATTTGAACAAAGCTTTGATACCAATTTGGCTATAGTCGAAGAAGAAGAGATAGGCTTAACTAAAAAACTGATTTTTATATTTCCACTTATTATCTCTCCTTTATAAAAATTAATTACAAGTCATTTTATAGGCCTAAAAATCAGCTATTAATAAAAAATGTATATAATAGAATTATAAACAGTAGGCTTTATATTTGAGTGGCCATTAATAAAATAGCTATAACTTTCTTTAAACAACTCCAATGAACATAAAACTTACGCTATTTAAAAATAGACTTAATAAGTTTAAATCCATATTTAGTTCACTAACAAAAGCATTTGTTTGCCTTTTCAAAACATCTCTTTCATTCACTGCTGCTAAGGACAAGAAGTTACATTTAATTAATTGAAAACTTCTCAACAAATGCGCAAACAGCGACTATTCCTGAAAGCTACACCACTATAGCTAACCGACTAAATCAGAAAACACGAGTAATATTGAGTAATTCAAGTACTCACTTGTAGGAGAAAGCACCCTACTACTTGACATGGGATGCATACATATTCATGATAATATAAAAGGTTCAACAAAAATATTATATAGGACGTAAATTATCTATCTAATGAACTCAGACATTGCTTCACTTGATCCTTATTATATTCATCCACTACATGAGTAGGGTGGCTCTAATTTCCTCTAGTAGATATTTTCCCAAATCCAAATCTGTCTATAAAAGCATGCAAGTAGAGATAGAAACACCCTTTTTCCATTTCTAGGATATGTTCTTTACTTATCTTGGTAGTTTATGATGGTGTTCCTATTTGAATTCAACTGTGATCGAATCACGAGTGCAGTAGAAAACAAAAAAGTTTATAGATCCCGATAAGTGAATAAACTTGAATAAAATACAAATCGATTTAAAAATCGTACCTTGTTCTCTTTCTGTTGAAAAATCTTTGGAACTTTTTTCAATTGATTAATCACGAGCTGTCCAAGTGTCTAGCCTCTGATGGTATCCACAGAGCAATTCCCAAATTGTTTTGAGAGGAAGAAGACAAAAAGTGCTAGATTCTAAAAAGCTCATCCCTTTAAATAGGAAAAATCACCATAGTTTTTTATTAAAATTAAATCTCTTTAATTATAATTAAAATCAATTTCTAATTTTAATTAATTTAATTTTAATAAAATCAAATATCTCATATTTGATCCCCAAAGTTTCTCAAACTTTATAATTAAGTCCAACTTAATTAAATTATTTTTTTCACAAATTGCTCTTTGATGTGTAACCTATTAGGTTCCTAATAATTTGGCAATAATTATAAATTCTAATTCTAATTCACAATTAGAATTAGAATTAGATAAATTAAAACTTCTTTTAATTTATCTATAATTCTCCAATTAAATAATTCATAATCATAAATCATGATTGACGTCTAGCAACATGTCATGATTACCTAAATATAAGGAATGTCAAAATGATTGACTTAACTTGCCCATGCATGACTATAATATATAATGTAATCCTTTCGTCATTCAATATTCTAATTAGGCAGAGTATGGATACAATGTCTATTTTTATCATTTAATCATGTTCGTTCTTGCTAATTAGTAATTGATTTATTATTGAAATTTGAAAAAACTTCTTTTCAAATATTAATTCACTCTAGCCAGAGAATTCTATAAATCATTACTAATCAAGAACAGTATAATATTCTCTCTAATTACTTTAAAGTGATGAATCCTATATTAACTTACTCAACTATCTACATATGGTCTATTTTGTATCCAATTACTACCAACTGAATTATCTTAAGACGATTTATAAGTAGCATCAAAACATAGTAATTCCCACACTAGATACCTTGGTAATCTCAAATCTGGGGATCCATTATACAACCATCATTATGAGATAATCCATAGACACATAAGTAATATTCCATCCGAAATTCTCATAATCAGGCCAGTTCAGTGACTTATTCTCTAATAATTACCCACACATTAGATTAAGTATCTCTATACTTTAATTTTTGAGATCAATTACTTTCTTCATAAGAAAGAAACATAATGTGTGCTAGTTTTACCGTTTCAATAATATCCAGTCTTGACGAAACTACAACTAGGAACATTTAAGAATAACACATAAGTGTAAATTGAATCTCATAATTATGATCTCATCATAATTTCAATTACACAGTAATTATTTTAAGGATTTTATCTTTAGTATTAAAACATAAAATATTAATTAAATTAAAACATGAAGATAAATACACCCTTTTCATTAATTCAAAATAATGTCATACATTAATTTGCATCCAATTGATAGCTGCAAAGGCATAAACTAACAGGAACGTGTTGGAGGTCGCGGAGATATTAAAGTCAAGAAGTGAAAAAAATGCAAGTTAAAGGAATTGTAATGCTCAACTCAATTGTAGTTTTATACAAACTCTAAAATCCCCAGAGGTTAAAGTCCAGGCTGAGAACTAACTGGAAAGCAAAATTAATGCAAGTCCAACTCAGGATTTAACTGATATATAGGGCGGGCACTGGGCACTGGGCAGCTCCTACTTAGTTTATGCTGCTGAATTAAACTGATGTAATATGCATGGTTAATTCAGTTTCCTAATTCTAGTAAATGACTGATGTTTGATACATAATCCACAGAAGCTTGGAGGATTAATTTGTCTCATGTTCTAGTCACATTACTAGATTTATGAATTAGTCTATCACATGGATATGCTTATCGACCCAAACCTTCAGTAAAATTTGCTTATTCTTCATCCATTTTGCCCTCAAACAAAATAATCGAACTAAAGCAAGCTAAGGAATATTTGGATGACTCAGTCCTTGGTTTTTCTTTCTGTTTCAGTTTTCAAAATGGTTTTTTAATAGGTACTATGTAAGTTCACCTTGGGCCTGTTCACTGTTAAGTTTTGACTCAATGCTTGCACCACTGACTAAAATGATGTAGAACTTCGACAAGAACTAGGTAGTTTCTCTGCATAGCAGAGAGAAAATGGAAAATTGGGTTTGGTTGCTTCCTATGCTTACTGTCACAGGGACCTGATAAGCAACCCTAGATTGCACCAAGTTAGTTCAATGGAACTTTACGTCGAACAGTTAATATGCGTTTTACCGCGGCTTTTCATCAAACACCCGATATGTGTTTTAATGAGATATTTCGTCCATCATTTTTTGTATGTCATAATTTAGAAATTTTGGGACTTGGAACAAAAACCTGCAAACTAGATATAAAGAAGCATGTTTCTTCACGTAAACGGACAGGTTATAAACTAGATATGAAGAAGCACGGCCAACAAACAATTTTTCCTATAATAGTCTTACAGACTTTTTATTGAACAGCTTCAGACAACTTGTTTAAAAGAGGGTCTCACATACAGCTGCCAATACAATAACTAAAGTTAGTATGACTGCCTCCTAAAGCATACTAGTGCCTCCATCCCTTCTTGTGACCATCTTCCATATATGGCTCAAGAAATCCTATGAACTGAAATGACATAAAATGAATCAGGGTTAAATGCTATGAGCAATCACATAATTCATTAAACTCCATTTGGTTCATGGTCACCTTCCAGAATGAATACAGAACATAAGAAAAGCACTTCCATGACTATTTTGTCATTACAGTTACATGAAGTAGTAGTATATAAAGTAGAAAACTACACATTTATAACATCTGGTAACGATCCAACTTTAATGGAGATCATGCATCATAAACAAGTGCTTAGCACGTAAGTAATGATATAATAAGCATATCTAACCAGTTCAAGTTTGTGTCACTTCCAAGACAAGTTTCATAATGTAAACTTAGTCTGGCTGAAAATGTAGCACAACCAAATTAAAGCAATATCAAAACATGTTTTCAACTCATAACAACATATTTGCTCCCCATGTTAACAAAACAAATAAAATGAAGTATCTGTTTATGGCAGCTAAACACCTTAGTCCCATCTTTAGACCATCGTGCTCCAAAACCATTAAACATCCTTATCTCAAAGACAACAACATGCTGAGGGACAATGTGCACATTTGACCAGCGACAAGCGGTTAAGAAACAATTGATGACGTCCATAGCAAGCTTGTTTTTCACACGATCTAGCAAAGTGAAATAAAAAAAAAACTCTTGAGTATAGTGTTCGACAATGGATGAAGACGGATGTCTTATCTTCATAGGTCAAAATATATCCTCCTTAAGCAATGCTGTCGTTTCCATATACACCATAAGGAAAAGCCAGAAATTTCCAGAAGTACTGAATTGTTCATAGTTTAAGAAACTGAACTCTGTGTAGTGGGTTTATTTCATTAAAACAAACTCCTTGATTTATAGTAATCCTTTTTCCCTTTGAACAGAACAAAACTAGTGGCTGTATGCAAGCCTGATTTCTAATTCAAGATAACATTAGGAAATCATGAGTTGAGGCAAATGCCCTTCTAAAAGAGCAATATCTACTGGACTTGGTTATTTCATGATTTCAGTATTAACATTTTAAAATTTAAAAGAAATAGCTTATACTAAAAGTTTCTAAATAAATTAGGAACAGAACATCAGAAAGCTTTGAACCATAAATAAATAAATAAAATGCAGAACTTAAACTCAATCATTTGGTTTTAATGCACATAAACTTCCAGATGTGCTCACTGCTAGTGCCTCAAAACCAACCCAATGTGCTTAAGTATGCAACAAAGGCAAGCTACACAGAAAAAGAGTGCCATTTAATGCTTCAAGATGTGCAAGTGGTCTTTTCTCTCATTGCCTGAGAGCCTTAGCCAGCGAAGTAGTTGTTTTTTGGCAACAATCCAATCATCTGTACATTAATTTTTAACAGCTGATTGCTCATCAAGTCTCATGTAAAATTGCATATAGCATGTTGATCTAACAAAAAAGACCTGTTTTTATGCTAATATGTACATGAATTCAAATTCACATGCTGCAGCTTGATGTGATGCAGAAATCTTTTGCATGTGCATATGAATAAGAACCTGTCTGGTAATCTGCAGAACAGTTTCCTTGAAATTCTAAATTTGAGAAGAGCAGTAAGCAAAAGCATGGAAAAAAGACTAGGACACTTACCATTCCCACTGAGAGTGCCCCAATATTTATGGCTGCTTCTTTCAGCATGCTTAGCCAAGGCCCTTGCTCCATAAGTCAAGGCACTGCCTTTGATCTAATGTGAATTAAAAAGTTCATAACAGACAATTGTTAGCTTGTTGAAACATATCAAGGAACTGAAAATTATATGGTGACCAAAATAGAGGGTAGCAAACGAATAAAGCAAGCCTTGATGGGTTCTAAGTTGAATTTGTTTGTTGTACAATTTATTTTCCACCCACGCCATTGGGCTTAAAATCAACACTATTAAGATTTATCTATTCAACTATTTGGCTTTAAGGCAAACTGCTGCACTAACCACTAACCTCAACCAATTTTGTGGGATTGAATTTTCTCCAATCAAATGTAAAGGGAGCAAATTCGATGCATTAAGATAAGCATTTCACGTGTATTCTTACATTAGGATTATATGGCAAGACAAAGGATGAAAGAAGGGTTGACCTCGGTGGAGGAAGGGCACCAGAAACTGATCCTGCAGTGTGTCCAAGACCTAGTAGACTTTGAAGGCCACTATAACTCAGTTCCTATATCAAAAAGACAAAAGCACATTATATTTACTACAAGCATTTTTTTATATTAAATTTTCATGCACATACAGCTCTCAAGCCAAAACCAGCAGCTTTTATTGAATACAAAACATTCAAAACAAAATAAAGTTAAACAGATTTATAGATTCATAAGGTCAAAAAGGCCATGAAAAAGCCATTTCCATAAAGCAAAACATTGAGTAAATAATTCCCAGTAGATGAAATGGAATACAGAAGAATCAAAGAGTTACTTTCTATGAAGGCTAAGCAACTTCTGCATGCAATGTTACAGTAAGTAGGTACTTACAGAAAGCAGACTGGCCAAAACTAGATATGGCTGAGCAGCCAGCTTCAAGACAAGGATTGCAAGGACTCCATTAGATCGTTCTCTTTCTTCTGTGTAAAAACTCCTGTATATTTTCACACCTGGTCTTGCCATAAACTCAGAATTATATGTCATCAAATCTTATAAAATCAGTAATGTAACTGCCCCCGATTATCTAGTCAATAAAATTTGTCTTTATTGCAAAGCTTGCAAGTAGCCAAAAAAGAGACTCATTGAACACCTTCCAACCAAATGCATGAATCATGTTAAATTTACCCAGTGTATGATGAAAGTAATCGTCAAAATGAGCTTGAGAAAGAATCATTTCATTTTCTCATATCTCTTCCGACTCATATTGGTCTTCCTCTTATGGTTTACGTGTTTTACATCTTTAAGAGAAATTATGATCTTAAATTCCAAATGTACGAGTTTACTCTTTGATGAGGGCAAGCTAGATAAGAAGATTGTGAAATAAGCATTAGCAATCCACGACATACGATGCAAGCTGATGTCAAATTGTGAAATTAACAAAGTACTTGGTATGCTCTTTCACCTTCTTCAATGGTTTCAACCCCAGGAAGGACTTTTCCAAGACCCTCTGCTTCCAGCATCTTTGAAAATGAAACATAATGGTGAATAGCCTACAAATCAAAGACATTTCAAGGGCCAAGCTACATAGAAAAAGCACCTGAACAATCAATTGCACAGACATGGTGTACCTCAACCTCAAGCACCACACTTTTGTTCAGGAGAATAACAAATCCTGGCTTCATTCTACAATCAAGGAAAGTAATTAGTTAGTAAATGGCCATAGCACAATAATTAACATTTAAAATATGAATATAAACCTGAAGAAAATAAATTTGAGAGTTATGAAAGAATGATGCTCAATTATGGTTCTTCCAATCCTCTCAGAGAAAAAAAAATTTTAGAAACTGATCTTAATCTTATAAACATATCTGAAAACTACAGCAAGAAATTCGTCTGGTATTGACACCAGTAGTACGTACAAGTTTGAACTACTAGTAACACACAACGAAAACCAAAACCAACGGATGAGGCCTAGAATAGGTTAAACCAATCTAAAGGCACAATTTTCCTATTCATATACGTGCTGTTAGTTAACTCACTTCACAACTCACATCCATTCATGTTCACTTCACATCTCACATCCATTCATGTTCCAATGCCATGTAATTTATCTCCTCAAGCATGAACAGAAAACAAAGATCAAACTGAACAAGGGAAAAACGAAACCACCTGAAATAAACCAAAGTCCACACAAGTCATACCTATCATGAATACCACCAGCACATCTTCCTTCAATTGTTTTCACGCCATCTGTACAACCACAGAACAATGAAGCGCAATTCATTGACCGTCTAAACAACAGATAACGAGATGATAATAAATTATCAACTTAGCATGTTACAGACTTGACGGGAAGTCAAAAAGACCTATGGAATAGAAGCAGCCGCACCTTTCAACAAAGAAAAGAAGGGCTCTTGAACATGCAGTTCGTGGCACACACTCTTCAAAATCTGCTAACAAGCAACAATTTCAGAATTGGGGGTTCAAGAAACATCATCAAGAGCCAATTAACACCATCAGCTTCACTAAAGTAACTCACATCCATTATTTGAGTACCCTTTTCAAGAATTGACTTCTCCCATTCTTCCTCTTTTTGCTTCAAGCAACCGTCTTCACTACTAAATTCTGCCTTATCGTATGTCCTACACAAAGCCCCAGAAACTATAGAATGGTAAATAGCCAAAGCCAGACGTTTGAATAAAGGGTACCGTGGAACACCATCAAAAGGGTCTGCAGCAATCATGAAAAGCAACAAATTCGCAATTAAAATGATTGCACTTGACTAAACCTGTCGTTCCTTTGACTAATCACTTGAAACTTGGAAACTAAAGGAGAAGCCTTTAGGAGCTTACCGCAGTTACTACTTCTATCAGGAGTGAGCGGGAGCGAAATTGAATCATCTGGGTCGTCTTGAAGAAGGTTGGAACAGAATTCCTTGGAGAGGCACAGATCGAATCCTAAAGTTTCGTTGACATGAGACTGGAGCGTGAATTTAAGTAGCTCTTCTATGTACTCTCTCGCGCTCTCCATTCTTTCACCAAATCTATGTATGCTTGGAGATGCGAAACGATTTAATTACAACCAAAAGAACTCATATTTGTACTTCTTCAACTTTACTTGACAAACTCAAATTGCTTATGAACTAGGTGAAGCTTACGTAATCATTAACAATTCATGAGCAAGTGATTAGCTGAAGACTGAAAAGTTCAACTTTTTATCCACCAAGGCACAAATTTGCAAAAGGTAAAAGAGTTGTAGCTACGGTGCAAAGCAAACTTCAGCAATATCTCCAGCAGTTGACATTCCCTCTAAAAACCAGAATATTCATTCTCCTCCTACGATTACCCAGGAACAATACAATCAGTTGATGACTCTTTTGAGCAAACACAACCTGGAGATGCAGAATACTTCAGCAAAGAGTGAGCATCATAATCGCAATGCACTTTTGGCAGGTAAAAGTGTTTGTTTCTTTTCTCCTACTACTAATCCTGATTGGATTATTGATAGTGGAGCTAGTGATTACATTACGCCATATTTTTCAGTGCTTCAAAACACCAAACCTGTCCTTGGTAATTGCTATATTACTATGCCCAATGGAACACAAGCTAGAATCATTCAAGTTGGTTCTGTTTTGCTGTCATCTTCTATTAAACTTAATCAAGTACTACATGTTCCAGATTTTCATTTCAATCTTCAATCTGCCAACAAATTGACCAAACAATTGTCATATAATCTTGTTTTTACCCCCACCTCCTGCCTCATTCAGGACCCTTCAATGAAGAAGGAAGTGCTTCTTGGTAAGGAGGCTGGTGGACTTTATATTGTAAACAGCGATTCTTGCAAAAAGTAAAGTGGTTGCAATCTTAAGACTCCTACGTCTAAACATCTTTGTTCTCATTCTCTGTCATTCAGTTTCTCCTAGTGAAAATATATGGCATTGTAGACTTGGACATTGTCTTTTGGTCAAATGAAATACATTGATTCCTTGCAATTTAAATCTGATACTACTTGAATCTGTGATATTTCTCCTCGTGCTAAACAACATCGACAGTCATTTCCTTTGAGTTCTACTCATACTTCTCATATCTTTGAATATGAAAAGAGCAATGCATTCCCAATTTTAAAAGCCTTTGTTGCTTACATTGAAAATCAATTTCATACAAATATTAAAATCATAAGGTCAGATCATGCTGCTGAATTTGATGATGGTACTGCAAAACAATTTTATGCATTCAAAGGGATTATTCATCAAACAAGCTGTGTGGATACACCACAACAAAATGGCTTAGTAGAAAGAAAACACAAGCATTTACTTGAAACAGCTAGAACCTTATTCTTTCAATCAAAATTACCCAACGAGTATTGGGGAGAGTGTGTTTTGACTGCCATTTATCTTATAAATAGATTTCCTACTACCGTTCTTCAAAACAAATCTCCCTATTAGGTACTTTTAATACTAAACCCTTTTATTCACATCTAAAAGTGTTGGGTTGCCTCTGTTTTGCTTCAACTCTTAAAAGCCATAGGGATAAATTTAACGTCGAGCTCATCCTTGCGTTTTTCTAGGCTATCTATATGATAAAAAGGCATACAAGGTTTTAGACTTGGAAACACACAAGGTTTTCTCTACTAGAGATGTTGTTTTCCATGAGAATATATTTCCTTTTCAGCATTTTAATCAAAATACTTCTACTTCGTCATTTCCTGTTCATGAGCATGTGGACCCTCCTATTATCATTCTGACACTTCTTCCTTCTTATGTTTCTATATTTGCTGTTGACACAACTTCATCCACTTCTGTTCGTCATTCCACTTCTTCTGATGATACTAATAATATATCTTCATCCCAATCTTCTTCAAACACAATTCCTCCACTATGAAAGTCCAACAGATTGCATAAAACTCCCACTTACCTGCAGGATTATGATTTCAATAATGCCACTAGTTCTTCTGCTATTAGTTCTAAGGTTCACTAGTGTAACCTTGTTTCTTTTTCCACTTTACCTTACACCTATCAAGTTAATGTTGCTCAAATTACATATTTTTTTGAACCTAAATCATATCATGAAGCTTCACAAGATCCTAATTGGGTTAGTGCTATGAGAAAAGAACTATGCTTTGCAGGCTAATAATACTTGGGATGAGGTGTCTCTTCCTATTGGCAAGAAACCCATTGGCTGCAAATGGGTTTATAAGGTCAAGTTCAAAGCAGATGGCTCACTAGAAAGGCATAAAGTCAGACTTGTTATCATTGGTTGCAACCAAAAAGAGGGGATTGATTATCAAGAAACATTTTCTCCTGTGGTTAAAATGGCTACCATAAGATCCATCATTGTCTTAGCAGCCAACAGAAAATGGACATTATTCCAACTTGATGTTAATATTGCTTTCATTCATGGGAATTTACACGAGGAGGTGTGCATGAAAATGCCTCCAGGTCTTCCTAATGCAAAAAACAAGGTGTGTCAGCTTAAAAAGTCTCTCTATGGTTTAAAACAAGCTTAGAGACAATGGTTTGCAAAACTAAGTCAGACTCTCAAAAGTCTAGGCTTTACTCAATCAAAGAATGATTACGCTTTGTTCCTTAACATTCAAGGGCAGCATAAAACCATTGTTGCAGTTTATGTTGATGACATATTGGTGACTAGTTCTGATCTTAATGCTATTGCTATCTTGAAAAATCACTTGCGTGCTTCCTTTGGCATCAAGGACTTAGGGCATTTGAATTATTTTTTGGGCATTGAAGTCAGTAAGATGGATAATGGATATGTTTTGACTCAAAAGAAGATTACTAAAAGTGGCGTAAATGACCTTAAAGTAGTCTCCACACCATTACCTTTACATCTTAAACTATCCTTGGACAACGGCTCACCTATTGCAGACCCTACCTTTTACAGAACAATTATTGGCAAACTAAACTTCTCAACACACACACGTCCTGATCTCAGCTTTGCTGTTCAGACCCTTAGTCAATTCATGCAAACACCTTTGGATACTCATCTTGATGCTCTGTTTCATGTCCTGAGGTATATCAAGGGTACATCAGTCAAGGAATTCTGCTCAAAGCCTCAGATCAGATCTCTCTCCATGCTTTCTCAGATTCTGATTGGGCAGCTTGTCCTACGAGCAGAAGATCTGTCACTGGTTACATCATTTTATTAGGTCAGTCTCCTATTAGCTGGAAGTAAGAAACAAGGGACTATATCTAAATCTTCTTCTGAAGCTGAATATAGGGCCATGTCTCAGGCTGCTGCAAAGGTGACATGGCTTGTTAGGCTATTGGAAGAAATGAGCTTTCATTCTCTCAAACTAGTGACACTTCATTGTGACAACATGTCAGCTTTACACATTGCAAAAAATTCGATCTTTCATGAAAGAACCAAACATATAGAGTTGGATTGTCATTTCAGCAGAGAAAAGGTCATGGAAGGATTGTTGCAATTATCTTATCTTCCCACCAAATCTCAATTAGCTGATGGTACTTACAAAAGTGCTTCCTTCTCAGCATCAACTTCCCTTGTCCAAGCTTGGCATGGTCAATTTTTCCCCTGCTCAAGCTTGAGGAGAGTGTTACAATATGCTGCTGCTGTGAGCTGCTGAGCTCTAGGTTGTTAGAATACATCCAGCTGGTTCTCTAACTAACTCTACCACATCAGCAAGTTTGTTATAATAGATTCACATGTTTATTTCCTCCGTTTCTGACATTGTATAGAAAATTTTCTCTTTCACATTTTGTATATATATTGAAACCTTCTATAAATGAGATCAATTTTGGATCAATAAGACCAAAATTCATTTACTCTCTGAAGTTGCTTTGGAACTCAAACGATATCACACGGAGCTAAAATCTTGTCAAGTTCATTAGTGAAGCAATATTAATCGTATTAACAAAAAAGATTAAATTTTTAAGTAATCGAAAAAAAGATTGTTTCTAATATAAATTCTAATATAATTTATTTTGGTATATTTTGGCTGAAAATGTATCAGGCGGATCCTTTTTCTCTGCAGAAGAAAATTATGATTACACACTTCAATCGATGAAAGGAAATGCAACAGAAGCCAAAGATTGAAATAAATAAATAAAAATATTTATATCTATATATTTATACTGCTTTAACAAATGCCCGGTGATCTATGTGATGAGGTTGATCCCCAGCTTTCGCCTTCACATTGAATCAAAGAGCTGGAAAAAAATTTTCATGACTTCTGCTGCCATAAATGTCACCAAGCCAATCTGGCTTCACCCCTCCCTCTCCTACGATATAATATTTCTGAATTCTACATATTTTTGTTTATCTTGCTATACACTCAGCGAAGTTTGCAACTATTATTATTATCTGAAATGATATTGGAACTTGACTTCTTGGTACTATGAGCACTTCTGGAGTTGCTTGCACATCTGCCTTCCAGTGCCCATGTACTATGCATCTTTGAATTGTTGCCAGTTCTAGCCTGATCCTGAGCCTATCATGGTTACTTATGCTGCTCCATATTCCAACCCATCCGCTTTGGTGGAATGGGGCTTAACAGATCCGTCCTTGGAATGGTGTTCTTGCTCATGTTGAGCGTCCACTATCCAAACTAGGACCAGCAACACCATGATCATTGCCAGACACACCAATGATGCCCATACCATATGAACCTTTCGCTTCAAAGGTTTGCAGTGCTTCGATAGGATCTCCGAAAAGGCATCTTTTACTGATTTACACTCTAACAGATTTTGCATTCCAGGATATGCGTCTAATAGGTCCTGTAGTGAAACTGCGTAGGCTGTCAATGTTTTTGAGGTACTAGCAGGAATGAATTGTCCATCTTCACAAGTTCCATTGTTCGAATCTGAACAAGTAAGCACCTTCAATACCTGTTGAAAGGAAGGCACAAGAGAAAATTTTGAGTTTCTGGTTACTAAGTACGTACGCCATTACATCCTGAAGG
Source organism: Erythroxylum savannarum (assembly GCA_025629945.1). Lineage (NCBI taxonomy): Eukaryota > Viridiplantae > Streptophyta > Magnoliopsida > Malpighiales > Erythroxylaceae > Erythroxylum > Erythroxylum savannarum. The sequence continues at coordinate 17,378,133 of JAOTAW010000001.1, read as the reverse complement.
CCTTATCATTAATGGCGTACCTCTGGGATGTCTCTTACTCGAATTGTGCTCTCAGGGCAATCATCTGGCCTGTATTCATTCGTTGGAGGTGCTGTGAATGGGTTGCAGATGGAAAAGAACGTGCTTGACGATCGTTGCAGAGCTGACAAGTTTGCATTTATCTGCAGGAGTAGGGAGAAAACATGAGGCACAAGTACTTCTATGTCAAGGATCGCGTTTTCAACATCGAAGATCATTTATCTCATGCATCTTGAGGAAAGTTCTATAATTCTAGCAGTTATTAGCCATTACAGATTGGACTTAAATAATAAGCAAACTTCTGACTTGGGCAATTCGAACGTTGCAACCAGTCAGTCAACTTAAAGGGAGAAATCTGTTCATGTGCGAAGATATAAATACCTGATTAACAAGGTTGTAAACCCCTGAACCGACATCAGACAGTACTGGTTTTGCAGAGATGAGTTCATCACACGGAAGAATAGAGCTCAAGCTGCTGTTGTTGGGATTTTCTTGGAAGTTTTCAAGAGCTGTACATGTATCCCTGGAGAAACTGCAGAAATGTGGATAGTTTTCCAATTACTACTCAGAATTTTGGTATATTGGCTTACTATCTCATAGATCTTGTTGGTTATATTAGTGAATTTGTATAAATCAATAAGAGGAATGAAGGACTTAAGACTTACATATGCAAGAAGAAATATATCCCAAAGAAGAGCCAGCAGAGAGCAGTTAGGAACCAACAAAGCGTGATTAATCTGCAACGGGCCGGAGAAAGGATTATGAATGTTGAAAATGCACTGGAAAACTGAACGAGGATACATTTTAATAGCTCGATTACTTACAAATGAAGGGCTCTACTTCTTGACTTCAGGAATAGGATGACTGCAGTAATATGAAATCAGGAATTCAGATGAGAATTCTATCCAATATGACAGTTGAAAAAAATGACTGATTGTGGACTATTTGGATAAACATTTTCTGGTTTCGTAGAAGTTCCATTTAGCAAGAAAAATTTTAGTTTCATTATCAATTTAACCATATGGTTTAATTCTGTAAGAAGGATTCATGGAAGTTTTAGTCAGTAAGAAATACTTCAGTTTCATTCGTAAATGCCAAATTGTGATAACTGTGACAATTACAGGAGGAAACTAAACAGGAACCAATTTTGTTAAGCACAAAATAGCAATAATTTGGGCAGAAATGGAAACATACTTGACACAGCAACCAGAGCAGTCAGGTTCAAGGAAATTGTCAACGTGATTACTATGTACCTGCAGGCATCAAACACACATCTATGAGAAGCCTAGGTAGCAAAATGCATAGGACTAATAGATGTTTATGTGGTGAAACTTACACTATCTTGAGACCTTTGTCAATCAACCGACTGTTCTTTCTAGCTTGCCTATGGATGTTAGCAGCTTCAGCGTCCAGCTTCTCAGATGTAGACATAAGGAAAAAAGATGCATCACTAATGCTTTTTCCTGATGCACCAAAATTCTCAATGATGCTCTCGTTGGTGGAACCTAGATTATCTCTTATTCCTTTCATTGCTCCAGTAGTATTGTATATGGTTTCTGAAGCACCATTTGCAGTGCCAATGATGATGTCCAGAACAGTTTTTGCTCGCGAATGGAATCTTTCGTTCCCTCCAAGAACCAAACCAGATGCAGTTCTGCATATAGTTTTCATTTGTCAAAACATCTTTCTTTATAGTAAATAGCTCTAGAATCTGAAATTGGCCTGCTCAGACTTACACTGCCAGCATAGTCAACGAAATAGACAATATAATTGGCCAGAGGTAACACTGTTTCAAGCACGGATACTTATTCTTTAGCTTTCCATTTCTTTTGTTTCTGCAGCAACAAAGAGTTGCTAGCAGAAAGCTTCCATATAGCAGGCCAACCAGAAGCCACAGAATCCCAATTGAATATCCAGAAATCCCTGTAAAAACAGTCGACTGCCAAAGTGAAAAATGTTATTTCCAGAAATATACAGGCTGAGATTGCATTTGACAATCTAATACCCTCAAACTCATTTCTCAATTACCTTTGCATTTGTCAAACCATATATGTTACCATGAATCTATAATACTAACTTTATGCTTAATCTGCAGAGTCTGTAGACAATATAGTATAGTATCCAGACTTCCATGGTTTGTACATGTTATTATGAAGTGGTTGCAACTTAACATTAAGTTAGTTTAGAGAGATACGAAGCGACTTACACTCCAGTAGTGCTTGTTGGTAATGTCATAGCCTCCTCTGTACTTATCAAAATTGTCAAGAGGATCGACTCTCACGGTATCATCCGCCTGTCTACTGCCTTGTGAGGCATTGTCTAGCTGGAGAAGATTTGTTCCTAAACATTCAATCACAAAGTCAGCACATAAATTATAATTTTGGCTACCCAATGTAGGAATGTAGCTAAACATCAAAAAGTAAACAAGAAATTATACTTTTGACGTATAAGAAAAAAGTGAAATAACAAGATATGTATGTTGACTTAATAACTATTAGTCATTTGCGAGTACAAATCACTAAATTTGCGGCTCAATGAAAGAAAAGATCTTAAATATCTTCATCCATCTGTGAAGGAATTTTTAATTACTTTATTAACATGATAATAGTATGTTTATATATAATAAAAAACTATAATCACTATCTTTTATATAAAAGAGCAATTCAATGCTCCAAGCTCCCGCTTTGCAAGAATTGGGTAAAAGTTATCAATTATTCGTAACTTTTTCTTTACATTTTACAAAGAGATTGTTCCTGTTATTCGAGTCCGTGTTTCGATCACAAAAAGGTTAATACTATTTCTTATTTACGTATTGAATTAGTTCTTAAAAAGGGAACTATAGTACTTGGCATAGTTCAGAAATTTACTAGTGAATTCCTGGAGATTCCCACCCAACGCTCTGATCTAAAAGCTCCCAAACCATATGACAAGGTTATTTGGAGAGTCTCATCCTATCAATTAGACCATCCCTAAAAGCCATGCTTTTATGAGTGAGTTTCACTTTGTTTATAAATTGATCAGCTTGAGACCATAATTACTCCTATTAAACCGAAAGCGATACATAAACTAGTTTGTGCAAAATCAATCTCGGCTCCTTCAGACTGAGTCAGTGAACAAATTCTCCGAGTTTGAACTTTTCTGAACTTGTGGATATCATTTATTGAAACTGGGATATGTTTGAATTCCTAGTCAACATCAATATTAATTAGGATTGAAGTTTCCATTATGTTTCGTTACATTGAATTCATGTTTTCCGTGTCACGGTGTGCGTCACTCTCTATGAGCTTGACGTACAATGGAGAAGACTAATCGTATACTCCATCTTATTCATAATAAGTGTCGTTTTGGAGAAATTTTAATTATTTAAAATAAGTGTCGTTTGTGACTTTCTATGCATATTTATAATTTTACTTCCAAAATTACCCTTTAATTTTTCTCACATCTTAATTACACAGATTACACAGATTATATTTTCAAGGCATTTTAACATGTAATTAATAAGGGTATATCAGATATTTCATTAACTTTCTTAATAAACGTGCATTTTTTTAAAACGACTTTTATTATGAATCGGAGGGAGTAAATTTTATCCTTGGACGGCAAGTTCTTACGGGATATGAATATGATATTGTCTCTCCTAGGAGAAAATGAATAAACCGGGCGGGAAACAAGAATGTCACTTACCAAAAGAACCGGTAACCTTAAAGATCGTACAGTCGTTTTACCGTACAGAGTCGTAGGACACCAGTCGATGATGTACATCCGACATACCCATAACGTGGCCACGTTGCGACAAGATCCAGCGAGTATCACATTACAGGGGTCAATCGCGAGTGTGTATGGTCTATCCAAATGAATGTTCTGACATGGCAAGGGTGGTCCCGGAGAGAAGTGAGCAAGAAGATGATCAGGCACGTGACGGACCGACGCTTATGAGACGTGAAAAGAGAGAGAGAGTCAGTTAGTGGCGGTTAGAAAGTTGGTTAAAAACTGAGGTTTACCACTCTGTGGTTAATTGGACTTAACCAGAGTTAGGCAAGTAATGAAGCTGGGCACTCTCGTTTTCGGCTATAAAAACACGTCTTCACTTGAGCTTTGCATTGTATTCGATTCTCTCTCACGTTGTTCCTCTCCTCCCTTTTTCATTTGTAACAAGACACAAGCAAAACAAAGGGAAACTCAGAGAAAGCGTGCGTTTCTGAAACAACAATGGCTGTTTGGCTGAGATTTTCTCCTATATGGACATTGCTGCTTCTAGCTCTGTTGGTTAGCGTCAAGGCCACAACAGAGGAGGAGGAGCGAACGCCGAGGTGCATTATTATGTTTCCTTTTATTTAGCTTTAAAGTTCAAGGAAATGGATCGTTGTTGTTTTGCATTGTTTGATAACTCATTGAGTTGTTTAACTTGGTGGTGCTTGTTCTCAGATTGGAGGAAACTCGGGAGATACGGAGCTCCAGTAACACGTCAATGCTGCCGCAGAGGTAAGTTCCAAGTTTTTCCACCCTACTCAAATCAGATCACTACCGTACAGGTAGAGAATTGGTGAATCGTCAATTGGATGGTGTTATGCTTAGATACAGAGTCCAACGGTTTCTTCTTTAAAATGTTGAATTGATGCTCAAATGAGGCTGAATTCTGAAAATCACTGTATTTATTTAGCAGGGGTGGTGATGATGAACGGAACGAGCATGCTGTGGAAAATCCAGAGACGATAGCTGCAATGGTTGATGCGTGAGTTTTATTTCTGAATTTATCACTTAAAACAAGCTAAGATATTCCATTTGATACTTGCTTTTCAGAGGCAGCACATGACACAATGCATTTAATATAAATCAAGACTTTACTTTCTTCAATTCTATTCCGATCAATGCGCACATGACCTGACCACCGTGCCTCTAGCTTTAACATGTCAGTTTTTAGCCTCACCTTGTGTTTGAACTAGTCCCCAACAACGACCCCAGTCAAATGGAAAAAATAATGTTACCACTTTGATTGATCCTCTCTGTGTTTTTTCGCAATAAACAAATTTAATGGAGTGAGTACATGTTGGGGACAAAGGAAAGAGGAAATGCTAATTGGATAAAACTTTCTGTTATTGGAATACTGTTTCTATAATAGGAATAAAGAGTTTTTCTTTTCTCTTAATTTAAGAACTGTAAGCTGTAACTTAAATGAGTTAGAACAGACTATAACGTGATTAGATTGGGTATTGAAATTCAAAAGGGGAGAGTTCCGTTTTGTCTTTGTTGTGTTATCTTATTAGACATGGTTATACAACTTCCCCGCTACGAATCTGTGGATGCAACTACCATGTTCTCATAGTGTTTCAATCCCTCCACCTTTTATTGCACATGCCCATGTCCTGGCGATCCGTGCATCACGCACTTCATCTATTTTTTTTGTCTTTGTTCTTTTCCCTATCAAAATCTCCTAAGTTCCTATGTTTTTGCTTTCCTAACTATGTGTATTAATTATCTTTTAAAATGATTGTCCTATTTGAACACTAGATTCGTAAACAATTCAGTAACTGGAACTCACAGTCACCACTTTAATTATATTTCACTATTAAAAAATGACAGGCAATAGCATTTTGTATGGGAGTGTAGATTAATTCACTGCACGTAATGAGTTAAATTGTGGAATTTGGAGTTTTGGGATCCTCTGCTCTGCTCCACCGTATTTAATAAGATCACCGATTTCACATCACTGCTTTGCCCCACCCCACCAAAAAAATTCTGCTACTTGGTTACTCCCACGCTATCATAAATTCTCACTGACCTTTTACTCTCACTTTGTGATTTGATCTGTTGTGCCTGCATCCAACAAAAGTGGGGCAGCTTACATAAATAATGCTCTCGTTCTCCAGCCTGTCAATAGGCAAAGAGCTGCAGATATAACAGATCGGGTTTCAGATCATGCAAACTTTTTTTATTTGTCAGAATTCTTCCTTTTGTGCCTGATCCAGTACATGTAGCTTCCCAATTCATGTAGCATAGTTGGACATAACATTACCCATTAAATGATCTCCCTCCTCAGTCCCCTTTTTTGTCGTAAACCGACAGTAGGGCACAAGACAGACTTCATAAAAATTGATTTCTTAAACGGTTTAATGTGGGATAGAAATTCATACAAATTTCCTCATGAACCGTAACTTTGTATCCGTATGTGATTTGATGAGGGGGCAGTATTTTTAAAAGTCTTGGATGAATTAAATTTTCACCACTAAAATGGCAGGGCGGAACTAGTTAATGCTGGCATATTAATGGTCCACCACTGTTTGCTGCCTTCATTATATTATTATGGTTGCTTCACATGCTTGACTTGAGTCCTGTAGATTCGAAATTTATGGCTTGATGAGTGTAGAGAATAGGATAATATGGTTAATAAATGACGATATTAACAAAACTTAATTCATTTGTTTAATCTGGTTATGACAGAAGTATACGCAATAGCAGCACAAGGAGGAACTTGGGATATTTTTCATGTGGAGCTGGAAATCCTATCGACGATTGTTGGCGCTGTGACCCCCAGTGGCAGCTCCGCAGGAAACGGCTTGCTGATTGTGGCATTGGTTTTGGACGCAATGCCGTTGGTGGTCGTGACGGCAGATACTATGTTGTGAGTGACCCTGGCGATGACGATCCTGTCAATCCAAAACCTGGAACACTGCGCCATGCTGTGATTCAAGACAGGCCTTTGTGGATTGTGTTCAAGAGGGACATGGTAATCACCCTAAAACAAGAGCTTATGATGAACAGCTTCAAGACAATTGACGCTCGTGGAGTAAATGTCCACATTGCTAATGGCGCTTGCATCACCATTCAGTTTGTCACAAACATCATCATCCATGGTCTTCACATCCACGATTGTAAGCCTACTGGTAATGCAATGGTTCGTAACTCACCAACCCATTACGGCTGGAGGACAATGGCTGACGGAGATGGGATTTCCATTTTCGGCTCTAGTCACATTTGGATTGACCACAATTCCCTCGCCAACTGCGCTGATGGCCTAATTGATGCTATAATGGGGTCTACTGCCATTACTATTTCAAACAACTACTTCACCCATCACAATGAGGTAATTTTCACATTTCAATTATTTAGATGTCAAATTTGTTCCTGATCATCGCACAGAAAGGCTAAATATTTTTAAAAAACCCCTGAACAGGTTATGCTATTGGGTCACAGTGACTCCTATGAAAGAGACAAGCAGATGCAAGTCACTATTGCCTACAATCATTTCGGCGAGGGTTTAATTCAAAGAATGCCTAGGTAACTAGCTATAAACATTTAAATGCGCCGTTATTATCTTTCTGTCATCTCATTTAATCTACGGAAAATATAATCGAGCCTCTTGTTAAACTTGCAGGTGCAGGCATGGTTATTTCCATGTAGTGAATAATGATTACACTCACTGGGAAATGTATGCCATTGGTGGAAGTGCAAATCCAACAATTAACAGCCAGGGCAATAGATATCTAGCCCCTGCTGACCCTTTTGCTAAAGAGGTATCCCATACACATCCCATCTCTTATAAGTTATAACCAAGAAGGGGTTGGTAACAAATTTAACTAATTTGTGAAAGTAACAAAATCGATACTGGGCAGGTAACAAAGAGGGTCGATACAGCAGATGGTCTATGGAAACATTGGAATTGGAGATCCGAAGGAGACCTTATGCTCAATGGAGCTTACTTCACTCCATCAGGAGCTGGAGCAGCTTCTAGCTATGCCAGGGCATCAAGTCTAGGTGCCAAATCCTCTTCAATGGTCGGAGTTATTACCTCAAACGCCGGTGCTCTGTCTTGTCGCAGAGGTCGCCAATGTTGATTCTTAATTCCCTTCAACATCATGAAAAGAAAAAGAAAAAGGAAATCAAATTCCCCTTACCTAGCACTGTCCTGTCCTATATATGAGTTCGCAGCCATTCTGTTGAGGTCCATTTCTCTGTATCTGTCCCCTCCAAATATTTGGCAAATGTACATTAATCATTACATGTGCCTCAGTACTCCACACCCTTAAAAAAATATGCCACTTTATCATCACCAGCCACATCCCGTCGACCTCGGCTTCCTTCAACCGCCGGAGTGTTGGTCAAATACCACTTTTTTTTTTTCTCCTTTGACCTTCTGCTTCTCGTAGAATGGACTTGTCCCATTTGCTTCTCTGAACTCGAAAAGATTACGAGTTCCCTATTCGAGTACTATGAAATCCGTGTCAACTATCTGTTTAGGTCTGAGGTTTTCCTCTTTAATTATTTTGTTTCGAGTAATTATGAATGTTCCTGTAATTAGTGGGTACACAAATTTCATCTGGATTGTGGCATTAATGCAATGATGGATTCGGCAACTTTTGCTATCTATATATTACATAGCTCTGAATCTGAGTAAATCTATATATGTGTTACAAAACTTTGAATCGTAGTTAATTACCTAGTTCATGGCTTACCTTAACCTTATGTTGTGTGCTTAATGATGATTCCAAATTGCTTTTGCATGTGGGGTGGGGTCATCTTGGGCAAGTTATCTATTCTTCGCCAACAAAACAGTGGCATTTTCTCGCCAACCTGTTCGCTATGATTTAGAATGTTGCATGTAACATGACAACACAAGTCTTGTCTTTTAAGGAAAACGTCCCTCATCGCTTTGTAAGGTTTGAACACCCTTTCACTTGGTTAGATATATGATAATATTAAATACCTAGAGCAGAAGACTGTTTTTCCACGATTAACACTTGAACCGCAAGTAGTTCAAAAATCTTAGAGCCTGAGACGCCGTGAGACTTGAACCAAGTCATAGTTCATTTACAGGGATTTGGTGGCCTGAGGTGATTAATTAGCAAAGTAAACTTGGGCTCTTTCTTTCCTGACCCGAGTTGAATTATAAACTATTGGTTAGTTCGATATGACATTATGAATTTCAACTTATTAAAATATTTAAACTGATCCTAACTACCACGAATGCTACACTGTATTTCGCTTGAAGACTTCCAAGGCTGTTCCCTAACACATATTAATGGGTTAGAAGCCCAAATAGTAAGAGTTCATTATTGCTTACGCTCCAAATTTTCTAAAATACAAGCAAATCTAGTGACACAAGAGTTGAAAATATTTATATCGGAAAATATAGATACTTTGAATAGATAATTTGAATATGGATGGACAAGCTTGATCCAGAAAGTTGAGAAGAGAACAACTTGATAATCTCTCTCTCTTCATTTATTTCTCTACCCTCTCTCTTCATTCAAACTCCTGCCTCTTTTGAATTTACCTTAATGTCCCTCTCGACAACCGTGCATCCCTTCTTTCTGCCCTCAGCCAACGAGTTCTAATTGACTTTTCCAGCTGTAGCCTTCGGGCCTTCAAGCGGTCGCCCTCGGCGATGGGCGAACCAGCTTCGCCTCTGGACCCCTTTCCCTCCCTTACCGTCGCGATCCCCTCCGGTGCTCGAGGAGCTAACCTTCACAAGGCGTTAGCAACCGATGCAACCCATTTGAAGACGGCTTTGGGAGGTGGTGCTTGGTGCGACCGAGCTGACGTCCAGCAAACTCGAGGTAAGCTTAACTATTACTTGAATGTGATGTAAGATGGTGTAATCCCTCCTCCGGTCGAGTTGCTTTGCGCTGGTGCAAGAGCATGGTCAATTGCTCTAGTGGGGTTTTTCTGGTCTAAACGTTTGGCATTTGTTGGATCCCGTTTCCGGAACCCAACCCTCTTACTCTGTTAACATTAAACGTGAGCGTGCATATTGCCTTGAAGGGTTATTTCATTTAACCCTCATTAGCCTTTTTTTTTTCATTGGACCCTTATTAGACATTATGAATACATCGTCAAACTTATAACATCCCAAAATTCACTTACAATATCTTCAATGATGTGCCCATACAAAACAGTCACTATGCTTGAACTCAAATTTTCTTGTTTACTAACAGAATTTGGAAATCTTCAAATCTGAATTTCAATTTTACTTCTTCATATAAATCATAGCTCTAAATCAAGATATGCTTAAAAAGTTAAAGGGTGTACAAACCCTAATCTCGCTCTCCCAACCGACCTCTCACTTGTTCTAATTCAAACGCTCTCAAATCAACTCCAAATGATACAAACTTTCATGGAGAGATAAATACATTCTAATGAATCCATTGCTTCAAGAATCACTTCAATTTGAGGTCGGATGAGAGACTTATTCTCAACAGAATAAACCATGTTTAAACCCTCAATCAATTTGTACCGCTCTTGGCGCGAATGCCATAACATTCATCACAAATGTTGTATTGCTTTCATTTTTGAATTGTTAGAAAGAATCCTTCAATACCTACAACTCTCATGAAGACCATAAAACCTGATTCAGCCTCTAACTGTGTTCAAAAGCACAATCGTTCCCATGCATGTCCGTTTAACGGACATGAATCGACCAAACTGCACCATTTCACCCGAGAAGGTCCGTCAAACGGACATCCATGTCCGTTTAACGGACATAGGCTGGGCAAGGGGTGGTTTTCCACCCGATAAGGTCCGTCAAACAGACATCAAATCTGTTAAACAGACACGGGGGTTCCCTAAACCCTCTTTCATGCTTCCTACATCATTCCTAAAACCAAAAACACTTATATTCTTCACAATTTCACTTCTTATCATGCAATATCACTTCATAGCTAACTCAAACATCAAACTTATTTCATCAAACTATCAATTCTTGATCCATTTGGTCCATCAAAACCATAATTTCTCA
>JAOTAW010000001.1:17294307-17305686 GCA_025629945.1 Erythroxylum savannarum | reverse complement strand
AAGGAGGTGCATTACAACCTTGGCAATAACCTGTTGCAGGATCCACCCATGCATAAACAGCAAGGATGTCAGACATCTTTGCTAAATTTCTCTGATCTTCATAGAACTCAAGATGAGTATCTGTTCTCACAACATCAACAACTGAAGAGAAAAGTTGAAACCATCTCACAAGTCACAAACAAAGTTCATTAAGTAGATTCATCACCTTTATGCCAGGATCAAACTGTGCAAAAATAAGTTATCTATGCAGTGCAGAGTCCAAAGCCATTCAGATACTCTATCATCATGAGTGACCACCCCTTGAGAAGTTGTTGCTCTTGTCGGTAAGAATGATGTTTGTGGCACATTTGATATTCTAAATCCATTCATTATCTCTTTCTCTATATTGTAGGAACAAGATGCGGGTCCATGGTCATCAAATTGAACCATTTCGATTTCAGAGTTACTATGACAAGAGGCACGTTGAACACTGTTATATGTAGAACCATTGGATTCCATAATTAGTTCTATGTTGTTATTAATTTCAAAACTGTGCATTCTGTCATCTTCAAATCTTAATTTTCGATGGGTAGAAAGTTTGTCCTCTAACTCTCCATTATATTCTTCTCCTCTATTGTCAAACAAATTTGTAACAGGTAAAGCAGGAAAATCAAAATAACTCTCTACATCATATCGTAATCCATCAGCATCTTCTCTTCTAGGTGAATTACTGCTGAATGGACCAGGCTCAGGAATAAAGTAACTGTCGAATGTTGTGCTATCTGTGCTTTCTCTCACATAGGCGAGCTCAGCAGAATCACTAGAGCTATCCCTTTCACATTCATATGATGTACCCATACAGTTATTACTCCAATTGCTATAGTTCTCTACTGTGTTAGTAATATGAGTAGAATCACTAGGACTGATTATGCTTTCATCTTTAGCTTCCCCCTTTCCATCATCTTTGGATGATGTCCGCATATCCATAACTTTGGACCCCACAACAAATGCAAGTTCACCAGTTCCTATGCTTGAATGCATCACCTGACATTGCTTAATAAGGTCCTTGTACCGTTCCCTGCATGAAAGGTTTTACAAAGTAAAGACATTAAATGAAGAATTTCAGGAGCATTAAAAAGGAAAACAGAAGTTCTAACAGGCAAATGCTTCAAATAACTTGCTTAACCACTCAAAAGAGGTGTTCCATTGAAGAACAACTTCACATTCAGATGCCAACTACTGCACCTCAAATCATAAATTATACACGTACAAATGACAGCTAAAAACACACACTACATGCACAAGATCTGCACAAACATACTGTGCATAATTGTCAAGACATTTACAGTGACACTTCCCAGTAAAATTGAGTAATAAAAAAAATCATGGTAACTCATGAAGAAACCAAGTCTTTTATGTCCAGATGGCTTAGTGACATGCTCATGATGAAATATGAAACAACGCCTTCGTATACTGCCTTGTCATGTGGAAATAAGCCATTTTCTGTAACCCAGTATAAATTAAAATAAGAAAAAAGATGAATAGAAAAGAGAAACAGAAAGAGTGCAAGAGTAAAATGTCCCACGGGCAATTATGTCCTCTTCCATCTCCAGCAATCCTTTTTTCCTAAATTTTCACTCACACTTCATGACCAGCAGTGAACCATTTAACTAAAAGAACACTGTGCAACTCCACACTCCAATAATTTCATAAAAGACTAGGGCAACCCTGAAGGAGATGCAAAAAATACTACTAAGATTTGTTTTTCTTCCCAAGACTTCTATAGCTAGATGCAACCTTATAAAGTGTTATCTGATTATATTCAAAAGAGACAAATCTTCAACGGATAAAGCACCAGTACTTATTCCAAAATTTCTTGTTCAAGAAAATCAACATAAATAGAGCACTTCCTCCTTTGTTTTCCCTGTATCCAGGCAACTCCACAATAAAAAAGATGAAAAGAAGAAAAAGCTAAAAACAAAAGACGTTATAAATCTCTAGTAGAATTAAAGAAGCAGGAGAGTGAGAGAGTCAGAGAGGGAGGGAAAAAAGGCCTATGAGATTGAAGTCGCTTAACCAAGAAACAAGCTGCAAAACAGTCTTTGCTTAGATCTCATCAATAAAAAATTCTGAATGGATTTCATCAATCCAAAGTGTGAAAATTTACTATGAGAAATGTAAACTAAAAAACTGTAAGAAGGTGCAGCAATCTAAATGACCAGAAACTAGGAGTCTTCAAACAACAACTATCGCTGGACATAAGAGAAAACTCAAAACTATGAATAAAAGAAATGCTAATTTCTGGCCATGTCTAGCTGTCTACCATGTAACATCGTCTCTTCTTTCATTTTCTAATTATACAAATGATCACCATGCTTTGTCACAAGATGCATGAAGCCAAAAGGAATGAACTGAACGCTGGACAATGCAAATAATTCAGTGAACCAAGCCCATCTCATATTCCAATAAAACAAAATAGCATCATAAAATTTCATCAGAGTAACTGCATGATTCCATTAGTTATATTTCAGAATCGGAAGTAGACCAATACAATGCCACAAAAGGAGAAAAAATTAAAAGTAAAGCTAATGGTTTTAGAATTTTATACCTCCGGGCTCTCCTCAATTGCCTTCGATATTCAGCAGTGCTCGTCAGTTTATAACAACCAAGCAAAAATTCCCAAACTTCAGGCCTAATAGACTGATCCACACCCTGCCAGAAAGCAAATAAAATCTTCACACGTGAAAGAGAAAATCATAAACACTTCACATGGAAGTTTAAGAGAGTTTTAATTGGATTGGTGGGAAGAAAATTTCATTCAGGACAAGCAATAAACAAGAAAAATGAATCTTACAAGGCTACCAATCACTTATTCATTGTAAGATAGGGACAAAACCAAGATAGTTAATGCAAGTGTGTATGTGAGAGAGATACAGAGAGAGGTCGTACACTGTGCTTGACAACTTGAAGCATGGTATACATCTTTTCAATTCTTATATCAACCAACAATTTGATGTAACTACTCTAATAACCTATCAAGCTTCCAAAGTATATAACACCAACACCAGTTACGATTAGTTTACTAGCATACCCATGGTGAAGACATGTAAATAACCTCAAAAGTAGCAAAAATGTGCACGAAACACTAATGAATAAATTTAGAATATGCAAACACAAAGATATGTTTTCTTTTTCCCCTCTTGAAGTAAGTATATGTTCCCTGACAGTAACGTAGATTGGATAGAAATGGAACAAACAGATCCAATATATAAATCAACCTGTGAATTAAAAACTAGAAAGGGCATACTATCTTTTACCCATAGATTTTCTAACCACAAAAGAAGATATCAAAAATATCAATTGTGCAATAGAACAAGAGAGAGAGAGAGAGAGAGAGATGGAGTGTGACTTAGGCACATTGGAAATAATGAAATAGCATACCCCCAAAACAATCAATTTGAGTGCTTTATGAAAACCAGACACCTTCCCATCACTATTGAAAGTTGCCTGCCACTTGTCTGGCTTAAGCATTCTGCTTAACTGTACCAATGAGAACAAGGAATCTCAGGCAATATTTTAATACGCCAACAACTGAAAGAAAACTTAAATGTACAAAGAGTTCCATCCAAATTCAACAAGCCAAACCTTCTCACAGTTCTCAAATTTTATAAGCTAATATAGGAATTCACAATACGCAAGAAAATGTGAATTATTCTTAATCTCTATACTCCAGTTGTAAAACAGAAAGAACAATATGATTTTCTCCATTCAGATCTTTGGTACTTGCTAATAAGCAAACAACTTAGAATCATTGACTAACATCAATTAATTAGCTTTTCTATGTTATTTAGAGTCCACCATCCTGAGGGTGTGAAAGTTGATACCTTATCTACAGAAAATGACACAGAACTATGGACTTAGCTCAACAGCTGTGGATGATAGAGAACTTCCAAGATAGTTTCATTAGTAATTTTATTCATCACTTTATGGCAATGCTGGATTGCACATCTACTTTACCTGTCTGTTCTCACTTTGATTCTGATAAATACAGAGACACAAGCGAGTTCATATATTTGATAGACTAAGTGGGCCATCCATTAAACTTACCATCAACTTAAGCCATAAGCCATCCAATCTATGTAACAATAATCATTCAAGGAGACTAATAGATTACCCAATTACCATCAGGACCAAAAAGTTGAGGTAACAACCTAGCCCAACAACAACAATTACTACAAAAAGGTTGGATCGAAGAACAAGAACAAAAAGTAAAAAATATGAATATGAAATGGATAGATGAGAAAGGCTTACAGCTATAACAACCTTTATTGGCGACTGAGATAGACAAGGCTCCCCAATATCTCGCACCATACAACTCACTCTCTGCAAACTTATTGCCCCTGATCCCCCACAACTCCATTGCTTCTCTTCCCCACTTCCCCCACAAGACATCTACTGCTACCACACATACAAACACACTCACAACTGTCACCTTCTCCTTGTTACTATCACCACACAAATTTAAACATCTACAACCACCAAACAACTGCCAAAATAAACAGAAACACAACACAATTAAATTTCCTTTAAAAATACGAACTTAACAACAAATAGCAAAATAGAAAAGATGAAGCATTTAACTCTACGACACTAAAATTTCTAAAAAGAACTAACAATAAAAAATATATATCATTTCATATCTGATCAAACAATCGAATTTGATATAAAAACCAAACGACGTTGTCGAAAAATCCCTAACAAAAATCGCTGATCGCGCAATTAATCTCAATACAAAAGCACGCATAGCTAGAGATAGAAACATCATATATATGAAATGAGTACCGAAAGAAGAAAGAAGAAGAGAATGTGATCGCTGTGAACGTGAGATGGAGGGAAGATGAAAATGGAGGATCTCCTCCTCCTCCGTCGCCATTCACAATTTCCGTTTTCTCTCTCTCTCTCTCTCTCCGTCTTTACTCTCTAACAGTCTCATTTGTTGCTTTTTATTTCACATGTTTTTTTTTTCTTTCTGATTTTAATTTTTAAAATTACATATTTATGAGGGTTACTAAATAATTTCAATAAAAATATTTTTTCAAATGACTAATTGAGAGAGAAAGAGACATATGTAGCATTTACTTCATCATTATGACAAATAAATATGCATGCCTACAATAAATAAGACAGACCAAATATTATATAATAAATGGAGCCTCACTTATTTATTTTTCTTAAATAAGAGATTTCTTAAGGAAGATCGTAATCTAGTACTAGTTATTAGATACGATCATGATCTTTACAATCATAAACGACATGAACACCGAGCTGAACCACTTTGTCAATTTATTTCTTATTTTAAGTAATTTGATTGTTCTAGAGACCTCACTATTTAATTTTTAATTGGAATTCGGAAAATCCTAAGATTTTGAAACAATATTAGGACTCAGATTTTTTGCACTCGGTTACCTTTATTATAAAACCACGTCGTTTTTTATTGAAACTAACAAACAAAAGATTTGATGCCCAAACTTAGAGTTATTCATTTATGAATGTTAATACCAAAAAAGGAACTCTTAACACAAGTGATATTAATGTAGTACTAGTGATGACAATGACCTTAAACATGAGCTTAGATTTAACATTTAAGTGTTTTTAATGAGTCGATTATGGGTCAAGTCTAAATTTAAATTGACCCGAAGATTAACATCGTTTTGTTTAGAAGAGTTAGGTCTTGGATAGACCTGGGTAACTTAGGGTGAGACCCAATTAAAAAAATATATTTTCTACTTTTAATTTAAAAGAAAAATTGGTAGGGTCGATCTATTGTCATCCTTATGTAGTACCCATATTTTCTAGAAATCTGTAATGGAAAATTTTGCACTGATATTATCTTGAATTTATTATGTTTAATAAATAATATATAATCATATAATGAAATTACAAAGCAACTAAATTACAAAATAATATACCACAAATTATTTTCATTCCAATTATTAGTCTAGTACAATAGAAAGTATGTTCCTAAAGATGACAATGAATCAGCTCAAACTGGCTCGAATTTTATTTTAAAAATAAACAAAATAATGTCATTTTGTATTATCAAGCCCAACAACCAAGAACCAGCAGCCCTTGTCAAACTGGACCCAAAAAAACAGAACCCAAATTTCAGCTTTATACTTTGACCAATTTAGACCTAACTTGTTGACTGAGTCCTTTTGTCATTCTTATATGTTTCAAAAAAAAAATCCTTCGTTTTTTTTATTTTTTATTTTAGGTTAAATTATTTCAAAATAAATGTATTTTTTAAAAAATGTAATACTATATACTATAATAAAATACGTTTGCCTTACTATCAACACCGTTAGTAAGAAAATTTAACTATACTAAATTGTCATGTAGTACAAAAGATGGTGTATAATAATTCAATAGAATATATCATTATTCCCTATTTATGGAAAAGCGATGGAGTCAATATGGACAACGTGTTTGGATCAGCTTTTGAGACTCCAAAAATACTTTTTCTCGCCGCAAATGCTATTTTCGAGAAGCTGTTTTTTAAGTTAATTCCGTCACTCCCGTATTAAACAAATTATCTGTTCTCTTCTTGGTCTTTTCTGAAACCTATAGCCGACTCTTGGTTTTGCTTCTGCTCACGTATCCCTCTCCTCTTCAGGTTGGTTCATCTTCTATGGTTTTTTTTGTCCTGAAAATTTCTGCACGTCTGTGTTAACAACGCGGACGTCTGCGTGGTTAACACATACGATGACGATGCGTCTGCGTCGTTGTTGACGCAGACGTTCTGCGTCAACAACGCTGACGCATCGTCTGCGTCGTTGTTTTAGTTGCTAAATGCTAAATGCCAGTGTGCAGGATGCTAAATGCTAAGCCACCGACTCCTTAAACCCTTTCAACAACGGCTATAATTTTAGTTGGTATTAGCAGACAAAACCCTAATCCCTCTTTTACGCCTCCCGCTAAATCAGAAACCCTAATTTTAAGCAATGGAGGATCACTTGGGCTTTTGTAAAAGTGACTGCGCATCCATACTGGCACACCTTAAGGGCCAAGAGAAGCACCTTATTCTTAAAAGAAGGTTAGTTTTCTCGTCTCTTCGCTTTTTCAACCTTTTTTGTTCATCAGGTTTCGTTGTTGGAGATCCTGATATTCTTTAAGATCGAGCATGTGATATATGTTTATGGGTGTGCTCGATTTGAATTCATACGTTGTACCTTTTAAAGATGACGAATTTTAGCTTTAGAACCCCTTCTAGGGACCTCTCTTGACCGAAGCTAAAGACATCACAGAAGACTTGTTGAATGAATTATATCTGCTGCTTATTTTAGTTGCTAATGTTTGATAAATTGGTTCAGGTGGTTGTTGGGACTTCCTTTGTCTAGATCTCAACAGGAGGAGCTTTTCAATGACAAGTAAGTTGCATTAGGCATATACTTGATGGCAGTTCTTTGTTCTGATGATCATACTAATTGGGGTTTCTTGTTGCCTCTATAGGTCCCTGCCCGAGTCTTTGCTTAGGGAAGATGATGTGAGTAAGTTGCTTTGACAGATTGATTTTATAATCAGAGTTATATGTTAATTGATTTCTATGACGACTGTTGATGAACTAGAAAAGTATACTTGGAGAAGTTTCTACTTTTTTGCATTATTTTCAGATATTTGAAATTTTATTTCCATTTTATTTTAACATTCAAATATCTTTCATTCATAGCTTTGTCTCATTTTAACCAGGTTTTAGGGCTTTCTGGCTTTATAACTACTTGTAAACATTTTGACTCAGAAATAACAAATTGTTCTAAAAGTATGCAGTTCTTCTTCTTTTTTTTTCCCAACTGAAGCTCTCTAGGATTAGCCTTACCAGTTGGTATTCATACTTATAGTTTTTTTTTTTCAGATATTCTGCGAGTCAGTAAAAGTTTATGTAGGTGACACTTTTGCAGCACGAACTTTTGCAAGAAAAGATCACACTAATGAAGAGACCAAGCAGCTTTCTGACAGAACTAATATGAAAAGAATCATTTTTAGTTGCTTAAATACTTTGACCACTAAGGGCCTCTACCTTCTTGCTGTTTTTCTTACAAGAGGCTCAGTGAAGTTTGAAAAAACTCGTAAAAAGTTGAAAATGGTTATAAGAGAATCTCTTCCAAGGGTCCTTCGGGATCAAAGTCATGATTATGGGCACATAGAAATATCTTCACTCCTATCTCAACTTCTCAACAATCCAAGGTATCTACGTGAGAATTGCTTTCTGACAGTTCAATCTGACAAAATTGTTGCTATTAACATACTGGAAGGATTAGAGGACTTGCCATCTGAAACTTTGCATGCTATGCGGAGGAAGCTGAGAGGTGTCCCAGCGAGCATTCCTCATATAAAGCAAACCAAACATAAATGGAGCCGAGAAAAGCTTATTCGAAAAGTGAGAAGAGCTAGTAAGAATTTTCTGTCTGAACTTGGCAGGGGGGATGAGCTTCAAACACCCTTGGCCAAAGCACTTGCACTAGCAAGCTTATCACTAAAGCTAACTGAAGGATGGTCTAGATTCACTTTGACAGATTTTAATCAGTTCTCACCAAAAACAAAAATCATGCAGAACGAGATAGCAAAGGCCATATGGTTACTCAAGACAAAAGTTAGATTTCCAGAAGTTAAAACCTTGCAGCGTCTGTTAGACCCAAATGCTAATATCTCAAATGGAAAATTAAGGACGGCAATTAAAAAATTGCTAACTGAATATCTTTTTGAGATCAGTGACTTAGATGTTATTCCCGAGTGTCTGTCAGAAGCTCTTGCTATCATTAATAGGAGTTCTAGAAGTATGCCTAGAGTTTGCTTCTTGAAGGAGGAAATTGAAGAAGAGGTTGAATGCATACTACATGTCAGTGCTCAAACAAGACAGGTTGTTTGGGATTTGCTTCCTGGTCATGAGCTTGATGAAGATTATACTGATGCATATATGGAAGAACTAGGAGAAAGCGATGATGATGACCTTGATCATGACAACTATGCTGATGTTTCTGTTGCTACTGATCTTGATCATGTTGATCAGCAACTGAAACACAGAAACTCACCAAGTACCATGTCAAGTTCTTTTGACTGGAATCACTGGGAAGAAGGTAGTGGAGAGAATTTACCAGTAGAAGTGGAAACACCTATTTGTAATGGGGGGACCTTTGGTTTTTCATCATGTCAAGAAGCAAGAAATCTTAATGACACGTCTAATAGAGAAGTCAACCATTCTGTGGGAGTAAGCCAGGGCCAACATGAGACACTGGCAACCAATGAGAATGGGATGTTTATGCTACATTCTCGAGATGAAAGGTCAAATGGAAAAGATATCCATATTAATGTAACTGGACAGCGTGGCATAATAGATCCTGGAAACCTTAATGATTTACCATCTCACAATTCCTGTAAAAATACACACAAGAACATATACCTTAGCATCCAAGATGTCTGTGATGACATGAGTATGATTTCCCACAACCTTATTGGTTATATAATGGATGGATTGGCAGAAGAAGAAAAGTTAAACTTAGATTCACTTGGTACTTCATATCTCAGAGGTGATTATTTTGCTCAAAAAAATGAAGGTACACTCTGCTTTTTCCATCTCTCTCAAAACAATTTCATTGATAAACTTGTGCCCTCACATCAAATGCAGATAAATTTAAATTTAAAGTGGCTTAGTAATATTTAGAGTAATTTCTTGAAATTAGACTATATTTTACTCTGTTATTTGCCTAACTCTAACTAGCCACTATACTAAGTTTTAAGTAATACTTTTCATAAATTATAAGACTAACAGTTATAAATATATGACTATCAGTTATAAAAATGCTATATGTCTTAATTTCTGAAGAATTTGATAACGCCTTTAACCAATACAGTTATCTGATAAAAAGGTGGATTTTTGAAACCAGTCAGTTTTTCAATATTCGCACTAACTGAATAATTCAAGTACTTAATAATCTGGCGGCGAATACATAGTTCATGGAATAGCATTATCTGAATTTAGAAATGTTCCAGAGTGCTGACTGCCTAATCTTGAATTGGATTTAGGTTTGAAGTTTTGGACAAAGGTGATATGCACGATTCTAGTATTTGCAGAGTGGTTAAAATGGAAACCAGACATAAATCCATTTTGTGGGTGATGTCAAAAAGAAAAACATGACATTATTAATTGTAGCTGTATTTAACAAGTCAAGGAAAAGCTGCCATCTTGACATTTTCTGTTAAAATCCTTTGCATCTTGTACAGGTTAATCAATTGTGTCATTGGCATTGTTGACATCTTTGTTGACTTTCTTTGCTGTTTTATATCTGCATTTGGGACATAAATAAAGAGCTATACACAGGATCTAAGTTAGTCGTAATACAGCTGTATTCTATGTTGGAATCCTTAAACTGGTCTCAGACCTCCAGTTCCACCTCTTGATTCATGACTTGCCCAGTAAATACTTGATTTATCTCGGTTTCCCAATCTTGAGATGTAATTAATGAAGTTTTACATTGTAACTGCAGACACAAAGGAATTTTCTTCCAAGAAAAATGTGGATGTTACAGCTTTTCTTCGAGTTGTTGAAGAGCAGCTACCAAAATTTTCAAAGCGGTATGTTGTATGCTGTGAATTAATAAAGTTTTAAATTGTTGGAATTGTTGATATTTAAGGGTTTTGATCACTATTCTTGTCACTGCAGTGAGAAAGAAAAGCTAAAACAGCTGATGAACATGGATGATATTTGAGGCTTTCACGACAGTCTGCGAACGTACTGTGATAAAACAATTCTTTCTGTTTGGTAATCAGCCTTTACACCAACAGAATATACTACATTTGAAGGCTTCACGGAAATGGGTGACTTTCACGTGAAGTGGACAAGGTTGCTCAATTTTGACTCTCTTCTGTTTTGTTGTAGTCTTACGTTGTCGCAAAATAGATGATGTCACCTTCATTCTTTTTATGAATATAAAAGTTTATTGATGAAGAAAGATGCAAGGTAAACAGTGTTCATGGAGTTATCAATATTAGTAGAATTTTGCATTCTTGCACGAATTAGCATGGATTTTACGGCATCAGATCTTCTGTCCCACTAATCCTGGCCCTATTCTGTCCCAGCATAAAACTTCGACGTTTTTGTTGATTTAAACCAATGTCTGCGTCTCAGCTTATCTTTAGCCGAGCCGATCTTCCTTTGATTTCAATTCTTTCCTTCCCCTTAATGGCATTCATTCTTCCACTCTGTCACACGCCTACCTTCCAAAAGCTTGGGTTAATTCATGGAATGTGTACTGAACTGTTGAGGTATCCACTTTGCCATCCACTCGCTCTCCCTCATGGCATCGACACTCATAGTAAAGACCATAAGTGCTAGGATTCAACTTGTTT
>JAOTAW010000001.1:17138467-17149176 GCA_025629945.1 Erythroxylum savannarum | reverse complement strand
ATGAAGAGATTTGTATATAACACTAATCGGTTTAAGTCACCGGCAGTGTAGAATGTTTAGAGAGAGGTAATTTGTGAATGGTAACTTTGGGAAGGGGTTAAAGTAAAATTATGAGAAAATAGAGGGGAAAAAAAAGAAGTTGTCTCTTATATATATATATATAGCACACGGGATGTTACAATAATAAATCCTTCATATATATATATATATATATAGCACACGGGATGTTACAACAATAAATCCTTCACTATCTATTGTCATAATCCAAAATATCTAGTTCCATTAAACTTTCCCACTTCAAATTTTACAACCAAATTCATTGTTGCATTAATATTACTTGTTGAGAAAATAGATAAAAATAATTTATAATGCTAAAATTAAAGAAAATAAGAACACCTAATAAGGTTTGATTAATTGAGTACACCCACATCATTGGGAGCCAAGAGTAAGTGATTCATTATGGAATAATTATAATGATGATTGAGCCAAATTAGGTTTATAGTTGTATATCTATATATAAACTCTAACTCGTATACTTTTATTCAAATAATCTTTTTACTAAGTCCAACGTAATTTAATTTTCTTTAGTGAGTCTTAGAATCCTTTTATACTTTAAAATCTACCAAAAACTCATTCTTAAATAAGGTTGAATGTCGTAGACATGACCAAGGACATGACATGGATCTTATTGTCATTTTACAAAATATGATATAAGCTCAAGCACGCCCGTGCTCAAGACTTAGATCCTCTAGACTCTCTACACCCTTGTATATGGCTCAAAATATGATTGTGTCCTATACCATGGAACTTATTGCCTTTTCCATGAATAAGACATGGTATATGACACGACCATATCTTGGATTATGTCTTCCTTTGAAAACACCTTCACCATATCAACATATTTTTGTCTTCAACCAGTGTCTTCATTTCTGATTTTAAGAATGGAACATGCCTTGAGCCTGGCCCATATCCCATGTCATGTTCACCTAAAAAATTTTAAAAAATGGTTGATTCCTTTCTAAAACTCTATAATTTTATACCATAAATATGAGTCATACATATAAGAAATAATATATCATAGTATAAGATATTTACCAAGATTGTGTCTTAATATTACTATGGTTTCCTATTACATATGTTTATTTATATTTATATTTATATTTATATATAAAGTACACATGCATATGAATGTGGTTATGCATTGTTACATACTGTCATCTATACCAGCATTGAACAGTAATCATTTACTAGTACAGCTACGGTAATAGTATGTCGGTATGAACTTACCTAGTAACTGAACTCGTTCATCTAAACTTTTTGATGGGGTCCTGATCCAGCTATACCTAGTAAATCAAAAGAAAAATATCTCAATCAGTACTAATTAGGAGTTATTAGGCTTAAATAATAATTTAGATATTATCCGAATTACTTATACAGTCCATTTATGAAATTCAAAATTTTCTCCTATTCTCGCCTAAAAGTTTTGTTATTTTTAATTCTCAAATCATTGAAAATCCCACTGGTTCTTTAGAGAAAAGAGATCAGTATAATTTTTAGAAATTTTTTCACAAAAGTGACCAAAATGGTCGCCGAAACAATACCTTCGGCGACCGAAATATTCCCTTCGATTACCGAAAAATTTTCAGTATCAAAATTTTAAGATTTTTATACCAAATGAAAGCTCTTAATGAGTAGAACAACTTTCTCCAAAGCAACACACTCAGATTCTCAACAGATTTAAACGAATTGGAGAAAAACAAGTTGAAACCTTAAACTCTTTTCTGTCATTCGACAATGATCCAGGCAGCAGCTGGCAATGAGACCATAGGGCTTTTGCTCCTAACGTCAAGATGAGTCGAATAGTGGTGGTGGTGACCGGCAATAACCATCGGAAGTGACGGATTGACGGTTGACATTTTTCGTCAGTTTTTCTTCTCGATTTTTGCAATGTTTCCAGCGACGATGGTAGCTGAAATGGGTATGGTTGTGACGGGCTTGTTAAGAGGAAGAGATTGGTATATAACACTAACCGATTTAAGTCACCAGCGGTGAAGAATAGTTAAAGAGAGGGAATTCGTAAATAGTAACTTTTAGGAGGGGTCAAAATAAAATTATGAGAAAATGGAAAAAAGAAGAAGTTGTCTCTAATATATATATATATATATAGCATATGGGATGTTACAGCAATAAATCCTTCACTGTCTACTGTCATAATCCAAAATTTCTAGTTCCATTAAGCTTTCCCACTTCAAATTTTACAACCAAAGTCATTGTTGCATTAATATTACTTGTTGAGAAAATAGATAGAAATAATTTATAATACTGAAATAAAAGAAAATAAGAACACGTAATAAGGTTTGATTAATTGAGTACACCCAAATCATTGGGAGCCAAGATTAAGTGATTTATTATGGAATAATTATGATGATGATTAGGTCAAGTTATCTGTATGGAGAGATAAGACTCCAAATATAGTGACATTATATTCAAATCAAATAATTCAAAAATGATCGTAAGACTTCTATTTATAACCATTGATACTAAAAAAAAAGGCTTGCTAAAAAAAAGGACTACACTAACTACTAATTAGGAGAATATGCATTTTTAAAAAATCATGTTATTACCCATTTAAGCCTCACGTGATCTGACTTGGTTTTGGAAGCTGCCACTTTGGCTTTTCCTTCTCCTGGAATAAGTTTAAAATGGTTGGATGCTATCATTACTTCACCTAGAAACTCACCTTATCCTCGAGGCGAAAAGATGGAAATTGCCCAATAAGCAAGTTATAATTTTCTATGTTGATTCTTCGATAGGACGTCCTTGCCACTACACCAATACCTCTAATACAAGGACTTTGGACTTAGTAACCATCAGTGACCCATAATTTCTTCAAAGTTCAGAGTTTGTACACAATTAGTAGTAAGAGGCAAAGGAAGGGATGGAGTAGAAGGTAACTGCCCATGGGTAGGTTGTAGCATGGAAATATGAAAAATAGGGCGGACCTTTAAGTCTTTAGGGAGGGATAATTTATGAGCAATAGGTCCCACTCAACGGACAACAGTAGAAGGACCAAAGAAACAATGGGAAAGTTTGCTTTTGGCCAACAATCACTGTCAGAATGGCTAAATACGAAGAAAAATATAGTCGACTATGTCAAAATATAGCTCTCGCCGCTTTGAGTCTACTTGGGCCTTTATATGATGAGACTGAGCTTTGAGAAGGTTGTCGCATAGGAGATTAAGCATCTCATCCTGGGTGATTAATTGGTCCTTTAAGTTAGCATTTTGAGTTTCTCTAGGAATACAAGGATAAAGAGTAAGAGGATCTTGGCCATACAATATTTTAAAATAAAGGAGTTGTACTAGTAGAAGAATGATACCCATATTGAAATTAAGAATATTCTGCCTAAGCTAAAAATGAACTCCACAAAGAAGGCCATTCATATTCAAAGCATCTCAAATAAGCTTTAAGGAAACGATTGACTACTTCCATCTAATCATCAATTTGTGGATGATAAGAGGTGCTTAAGCGAAGTTTTGTCTGACTAAGACTCAATAATTCTTACCAGAAATTATTGAGAAAACTTGAATCTTTATCAGAGAGAATTGAATGTGGCTTACTACGTAATCGAACGATCTCTTTGTAAAAAAGGCCAACTAATAACTTAGTTGTAGATGGATGAGAAAGTGGAAGAAAATGACTATGTTTGCTCAATCTATTAACCACTGTTAAGATAATGTCAAAACCACCAAATTTGAGAGGTCCAGTGATAAAATCTAAGGATATATCCTCCCAATGTGATATGGAATTAGAAGAGGTTAAAGGAGACCATCAGTGGAGAGAGTCTCGTATTTATTTTGTTGACTTGTGAGATAATTCTGGACATGAAGCTTGGCATCTCTTTTCATATATTGCTAGAAAAAAAAATTCAGTTAGGCATTTGAGCATTTTGAGATAAACTTAATGGCCTCCAGTCAGGGAATTATGGCACTCAGACAAAAATTTCTTCCTCAAGGCAACATCTTCAATAATTACTAAATGATTTTAATAAAAGAGCTTATTTTCAACAAGATGAAAATCATGATAAGTACTAGGATCTTGCCTAATATATTTGATGATGTTCTTAGTGTATGCATCCTACAACAAGGCTTCTTAAAGATTCAAAAAATCCATAAGAACTAGAAGATAAAGAACTAAAAATTATACATGATGTGGCCTCCTAGAGAGAGCATTAACACCTTGATTTTTTCCAGTCTTACAAATAATAGTGAAGTCAAAAGGAGATAACTTCATGATAAGCAGTTGTTGTTCAATTGTAATCACCCCTTTGTTTAAGAGATATTTAAGGTTGTGATGGTCAGTCTTGATAAAAAGTGTCTTCCAAACAAATAGTGTTTCTATTTTTGCAGAGTAAGTACCAAAGTTAAGAATTCACTTTTATAAGTAGATTTTTATTAAAGAAAGATAAACCCTCAATGAAATACACAATGGGATGCTCATATTACAATAAATTGTCTTTGACATCTACTGAAGAAGGATCACACTCAACTGTAAAGGGAATGTTAAAATTTGGCAATTATAGAATAAGAATAGAGGTTAGTGCCATTTTAAGTTTTTGTAAGGTTAACTTAGCATCAAGATCCCATTGGGAACTATTCTTTTTAGTTAAATCAGTCAAAGGCTTTGCAATCAACTTATAATGTTTGACAAATTGACGGTAATAACCCATTAAATCGAGAAATCCTCATAGCTCTTTTGACATTTTGTGGTGAAGGATGATATAATATTGCCTAGATTTTTTCGAAATCTACTGCCACCCCTTATTTAGAGACTACATATCCTAAAAATTGGATATAGTACTTCTTTGCATTGGTAAATAATACATGTGTGTGTAAGAGATTAAGAGTAATTTGCAAGTGTCGCAGGTGATCCTTCAGGTTGGCACTATATACCAAAATATCATTAAAAAATATTAATATAAATTTACAAAGGTAGGGGTGAAATGGCGATTCATGGTCGGCTGGAAGGTTAAGGGGGCATTCATCAAGACAAAAGGCATGATAAGTAATTGCTAGAGTCTAGAATGGGTCCCCAAAAGTTATTTTGTATATGTTTAGATGGTTCATACAAATCTAGAAGTAACTAGACTTTTGAAAACACTATTGCCCTATAGAGTTCATCAAGAAGCTCATATATGTTAAAAATGGGGTATTTATCGAGGATAGTTAGTTGATTTAATTTCTTGTAATCTATACAAAACCCCTAGGAGTTGTCTTTTTTTCATTACTAAAAGGATAAGACTAGCAAAGGGACTAGAGATAGGTGGATGAATCCTGAAGTTAATAGAGCATTAACCTAGGTTTTAACCTCTGTTTTCTGGTTATGAGGCAAATGATAGGGCTTGATATTTGGTGGAGTTGAGTTGGGTAATAGGGAAATGGTGTGAGAATAAGATCTGATTAGGGGTAAAGTGGAAACCTCTACAAGACATCATGATAATTAGATAAAAGTGATTAAATGGCAAGAGGGGCACTAAAGTACCTATAAATGTGTCCACCTTGGAAAGAGATTGGAGAGAGACCTCTGTGTTAGCTATAAGAGGAATACCTATAACTTGTACTATTTTCCATCCAAATAGAAGATCATAAACATCTCCTTCCTATTGGTGTGCATTGTGTTGAAAGAAGAAAACCATATAACACCCAAAACAACATCTGCTCCTCCAATTAAGAGTGGAAAATATTCCTCGATAATTTTCAGGCCTAGTAGCTGCACTAAAAGATTACAGAAAATCGTATTGCACAAAGTTATGTCCTCTTTCCCTATATCCACTCCAAAAGTTAGTACTACGTCTAACTTCAAGCCCAATTCTTCAACAAGTGGTGCTGTAATGAAATTATGAGTAGAACCACTGTCAATTAAAATTAAGACTTGCTTGTTTAAAAGGGTTGCCTTGAGTTTCATAGTTGTCCCTGAGGATTTGTCCAATATGGCATGGAACAAAATCTTGACCAAATCTCAAGGAAATTCATCTCCACCGTGAGCTTCCCTATTGAGTTCAAATTCTTCCCTTTTTGCTTTAAGCTTATCTTTGCTAATTTCAAGTAGTGAGAAAGTTTCCTGTTTATACCAATGGCCTAGAGCAAACTTCTCGTTGCACCTATAGTAGAGCCCATTGTCACGACGGAGTTACCATTCAGCCTCCCAAGAGTTGTGCTATAATTTGTCCGGCGGTGGGAGGTGTGTTGCTCTGTGACTGAGTTATTGCAGATCATGCATCATGACTACTGATAGAAGAAGAGGGGCGAAGGTTGGGCTTGCTTATTAAGTTGTAAGTAATGGCCTTTAGTTGGGCCTGACTTATATTCAAACTGTAGGGCTAGACTCACAACCTTAAAAACTATCCTGATGTTTGATTTGAGTTCCTCCTTCAAACCATTAAAGAAAATTCCCGAGAGGCAATGCTTTGGCCAATTATGAACAAGAGAAATATGTCAGGCTCATTTGGATTCTAAAATTCTGCTAGTTTGAAATTCTCTTACAAGACCCTCATTAGTTCATCCCAGTAAAAATGGTATTCCCACCATTCATCTAAGAAAACAAGTTGAGTGCATCACCTTCCAAATATATACAAGTAGTTTCGAATTTAAGGTTGTCCAATACTTAATAGTAATGGAAATACTTTTCCATTTTGAAAATCCACCCACGTGAGTCACCTCCTTTGAATTTAGGAAATTCCATCTTCGCATGGTGTGGCCTCATGGGATTCTTATACCATCCTGGGTTCTCCACATCATCATCTGCCATATCCTCCCATGGTATTTAAACACTTTCTTATCGCCCAAATCGAACTTCTTTAGTCTTTCCTTTGCTGGATCTATTGGACTATTTGTTATAAAAATCGATCGAATTAGAGCAGGTTCTCAGTTAATAGAACTGAAGGAATAGTAATGAACACACAGATTTTACGTGAAAAATTTCCAAATTAGGGTAAGAACTATGGGCAAGGATAGAAGCATTTTACTACTAGGAAAAACTGGAGAATTACAACAAAAAAACTAGACCCAAAAATATACATAATATTTTTGTCTCTCTTCTCTTCTTTTCTCTCTCACCTCATGTCTCTCTCTTTTTCTTCTTATTGATATTTTCTCTCTTTATCTCCTGGATGGCCAGCTATCCTTTTCTTTATTTCAACTTTTTTGGTGCCTACCGTTTTTGACAATTCTCCCGCTTGAATATTTGATTGAGAGTCAATCAGATCTTCACACTATTCTTTCTACCTTGTCGCTTCATATTGCTTACGTCTCTGTCAGGCTATAGGAGGATCGACACCAAATAAACTTGTCACCATTGATTGCTTTTGTCATAAAATCTGCCAGGTTATCCATTGCATGAGTTTTCTGCAAGTCCATCGTTCCTTGTTCAACTTTCTCACGAATGAAGTGATATTAAATTCGGGTGTGTTTTGTCTTTGAATGAAATGCCAGATTCTTTGCAAGATGCAAAGCACTCTGACTGTCACAATACAGAGTAATATTATCTTGTTTATTCCCATGTTCTTCCAACAACATCTTCAACCATGATACTTCTTTACTAGCTTTTGTAGCTGCTACATATTCTACTTTTGTTATTGACGTAGCCACAACTGATTGCAGTTTTGAAACCTAGCTCATAACTCCTTTAGCTAGTGTAAATACATATCATGTAGTGGATTTACTTTTATCAAGATCACTTGCATAATCAGCATCAACATATCCTTTGACAGTACAATCTAATACTCCATAACATAATGCAACATCTGAGGTTCCTTTGATATATCTGAGAATCCTCTTAACAATATTTCAATGCTCTCGACCAGGATTCGCCATGTATCTACTAACTCTCCCACTGCATGTGTAATGTCTGGTTTTGTACAAATCATAGCGAACATTAGGCTTCTTACTGCTGATGTACATAGTACTTGAGACATCTTCATACTCTCTTCTTCATTGCTAGGACTCATACTTGAGGATAACGTGAAATTAACAGGAAGATGGGTATAAATTGACTTACAATCTTGCATGTTGAATTGCCGCAAGAGCTTCTTTAAATAATTCTTTTGAGAAAGCCAAATCTTCCTATTATTTAGGTCTCAGTGAATTTGCATCCCTAAAATCTTGTTTGTTGGTCCCAAGTTCTTCATTTCAAATTCCTTAGCCAACTGTGCATTCAATTCCTTGATATGATCATTATTGGGGCCTGCTACCAACATGTCGTCTATATACAGCAGCAAGACTATAAAATCATCTTTCTCAAATCTCTTGAAATATACACAAGGGTCTACATTCAGTCTGCTGTATCCAAGGCTTATGATGAAGGAATCAAATCTCTTATACCAACACCTCGACGCCTGCTTTAAACCATATAGAGATTTGTTCAACCTGCAAACCAAGTTCTCTTTCCCTTTTTCTTTAAAAGCTTCTGGTTGGAGCATATAAATTTCTTCTTCAAGATCTCCATGAAGAAATGCAGTTTTCACATCTAACTGCTCAAGATGCAAGTCAGATATAGCACACATGGCCAAAACTACTTGAACTGTAATGAGACAAACCACAGGAGAAAATATTTCGTTAAAATCAGTACCTTCTTTCTGAGCATATCTTTTTACCACCAATCTAGCACGATATCGTTCTACTTGATCGTCACCACTCCGCTTGATCTTGTAAACCCATTTATTGCCAATAGGCTTTCTTCCTTATGGTAGTGATACCAGC
This sequence comes from Erythroxylum savannarum, assembly GCA_025629945.1. Taxonomy (NCBI): domain Eukaryota; kingdom Viridiplantae; phylum Streptophyta; class Magnoliopsida; order Malpighiales; family Erythroxylaceae; genus Erythroxylum; species Erythroxylum savannarum. Next base: position 17,140,420 of record JAOTAW010000001.1, on the reverse strand, counting down.
TCCCATGTCTTATTATTATGTAGAGCTTCAATTTCTTCCAGCATTACTGTCATCCACTGAGATGCATTTGAACTATTCATTGTTTCTTGAAGAGTTGATGGCTCTCCATCCTCAGTTAAAAGACAGTATGCAATATTACTCTCCATAATATAATCTGAGTGCTAGCTCGGTGCGCTTCTTATGGGAGTTGGTCTTCGAGTATCTGAAACATCATATTCAACTAGTTCTTGATCCTCGTGCTCTAGTGTAGCTTCAGAAGAATTATCTTGATCAACTTCCCTATCCACTTGTACAGTTGTACTTTCTAGTTTCTCTTATACAGTGTCAACATTTTCTGCTTGCTCTTGATCCTTATCTTTCATGAAGATAACATCCCTGCTGATAACAATCTTATGAGTAATGGGATCCTATAGACGATACCCCTTCACACCTTCAGCATACCTTAAGAAAATGCATCTTCTAGATTTTGGATCTAACTTTGTAGTTTATTGGGCATTGAACATCACATAAGCAGGACTTCCAAATATATGGAGGTTGGAATAATCCACTGGATTACTAGTCCACATCTCCATCGGCATCTTTAACTCAATTGCAGTTGATGGAGCTCGATTCACCACATAACAGGCGGTATTGACTGCTTCTAAACAGAATTTCTTATCTAAGCTTGCAGTTCTCAACATCGCTCTTGTTTTTTTCCAACAGAGTTCTATTCATTCGCTCTGCTACTCTATTTTATTGAGGAGTGTATGTCATCGTGAGTTGCCTTTTGATTCCTTCTTGTATGAAAATTCATCAAATTCTTTTACAGTATATTATCCTCCATTATCTAACCACAAATACTTGATCTTCTTACCAGATTCAAGTTCCACCCGCTCTTTTCGAAATTTGAAGACTGGAAGCACATCTGCTTTCCTCTTAATAGAAAATACCCAACATCTCCTCGAATAATCATCTATAAATGATACAAAGAAATTTGCTCCTCCTAGGGATGTAACTGGTGCTTGCCATATATCAGAGTGAATCAATTCTAGAATTTCTTTGCTTCTAAACTTTGATGTGTTGAATTTCAATCGATGTTACTTACTCACAATACAATGCTCACAGAAGGGTTGTGAAACCTTTATAAGACCTGGAAGTAGATTTTTCTCTGCAAGTATCTTCATTTCTTGTTCTGACATATGTCCAAGCTTTTTATGTCACGTCATTGCAAATTTTTCATTTGGATTAGTCACCGCAATAGATGTCTCTCCTTCTTGCAAAGTTACTCCCTTCAGCATGTACAGATTTGTAACAATCTTCTCTACTTTCATAAATAACAGTGCTCCTTTAATCATTTTCATGATCTTGTTTTGAATCTCAAATCTGAAACCGAGATCATCCAGTTGTCTTACAAACAACAAATTCTTCTTCGGGCCCTCCACATGTCGCATTTTTTTAATAGTCTGAATTGTGCCATCATACAACTTTAACTTGATGGTGCCAATACCAACGATCTTAAGAGCTTGATCATTACAGTTGTACCCAGATCCTTCAGAGACAGATTCATACTGATGGAATCATTCTCTTCGAGAGGTTATATGAAAAGTAGCTGCTGAATCAAACAACCAAACATCAGCAAATCTTCTTTTTTCTCCAATAGTCGTTACTGCTTCACAAACCATTACACTTCCATCATCTGAAGTGCTTGAAATGTTTCCTTAAGGAACAGAATCTTTATTGCCACAATTGTGGCACTTGAAGTTCTTCTTACTCTTGGATTTTGATCTACCATGACTATGACTCCCACTTTGTCCACGTTCCATTGATATTCCTCTCATCACTACCCAGGCCTCTGCTTGTTGCGAATTTGTCAGCCTATCTTCCTTACTTTTGTGTCGACTCTCTTCTTCCATAACAGCAGTTGCAATATTGTTGAAGACTAAAATGTCTGTGTTGTTTGTTCAATTGATGACG
>JAOTAW010000001.1:17128274-17138367 GCA_025629945.1 Erythroxylum savannarum | reverse complement strand
GTTCACTAATGGCCGCCAGACAATTATCTTTCCTCAAGATTGCCTTTATCTTCAACTTCCACAATGAGAAATTACTCTCATTAAACTTTTCAATCTCAAATTATACTGACATTGCTTCTATCACAAACAGAATTTAGCTCCCGCTATTTCACATGAATAATATTCGTACATATAAATAGTACAGTATCTGTACGTATGAATAGTTTCGTTTATGTGAATAGTACCGTATGTATGAATAATACCGTACACATGAATAGTCTGTATACTTGAATTACGGCACAGTTTAATGCAAAAATAAATGCATGAATAGTTGTCACTTTTTGCGGTTACTATTCACCAACTTTCACTGTACTCATCGGAACTCCGAACGGATTACGCCAAAAAATTCGTCTTAATTTTCTAACCTGGCTCTGATACCACTTGTTGTGAAAATTGATCGGATTAGAGCAGATTCGCAGCTAAATAGGACTGAAGGAATAGTAATAAATACGTAGATTACGTGAAAAACTCCTAAATTAGGATAAAAACCACAAGCAAAAATAGAGAAATTTTACTACTGAAAAAAACTGGAGAATTATAATTAAAAAACTAGACCAAAAAATATACATAATATTTGTATCTCTCTTTCTCTTCTTTTCTCTCTCACCTCACGTTGATATTTGCTCTCTTCATCTCCTGCCGCAAGAGATGTGTTAGAATGGCCAGCTATCCTGTTCTTTAAAACGATGCCTACCATTTTTGACACTATTATCACGTTGTGAAGCTTTAAGTGCAGCCACATCAACTGCTAAAATGTCGAGGGCTTTGAGTCTTGAAGCAATTGATGATAATTGTTGGGCCAACACATATGGATTTGTTGCAATCGGAGAATTCACGGAAGGATTGAGTTCATCATTACGCGAACCAAAATTCTAGTAGTCACCATTTTGAATTGAAAAACGCTCGCACTAAATGATAAACACAAAAAAATAGAAATAAATCATAGGAATATAGAGATAATTTATTGAAGAATGAAAAATCTAAATACTTCACTTTAATAAATCAAGTTGTTCGTATGAGAGGACAAGACTCTAAACACAATGACTTAATATTCAAATAAGATAATTCAAAACTGACCCTAGGACTAAAAAAAATTACTTATTGAAGAATCTGCATTTTAAAAAAGTATGTTATCATCTAGTTAAATCTCACGGGCTCTAGCTTGGTCTTAAAAGCTCCCACTTTACCTTTTCCTTCTCTGAATAATTGCAAAGTGGTTGGATGCTATCAAGCAGGCCACGAAAAGTATAGCAAATTCATTTGTATGAAACTGTAATTCTTCTGTAGATTTTGTCATTTAAACCATACAAAGCTGCCTTCTTCTTTGATCTACTTAAGCTAGAAGTGATGTACATAAAAGTTTCCTCTCCGCAAGGAATTGTCAAGCTCATTTTTGTACCACACTGAGCAAGCCCGGAAAATAAGGTTGGGTCAAGTACTATGCTGGCACCTTATATCTTTTTCTTCTATATTGCCAACATGAAATGATAAGAAGCCTTTTGAACCTTCCAAACATCATGATGTTCAATTTTCACCTAATACAGATCGTCTAAGACTTCAATCAATAATCACTCACTAGATTACGGTAATCCTTCTCAGCCTAAAAATAAAGCAGTCACTGTGATCTTAAATGTTACTTGCCGTTCTTGTCCCAATTCAACTGCCATAAATGCCTTGATTAACAAATCAATAAACATTGAGAAAATCCACTCTCTGTCTCAACTCTCAAGCACTATTCTGACATTTAGTTTCGGTAGTCAATTTACAATCTTTAGCTGACCTGAACCAGATCCTCTATTTCAATAACTCTGAAAAAAAAAAACTCTGAAACAGAGTTAAAATAGAATAATGAAACAGATGATTTGAACCCTTAACCAATTTTGTTATCTTTTTATTTTTCTCCTTTTTCGAGTCTGCCAACTTCAGACGCAACTAGATAAACTACATTCAGAGTACCTAAGGTCACCAAGTTTGAATGCTAGTAGAAAATAAACTTGGAAAGACAAGATCAAGTTGAATGTTTTGTCTTATAAGAACATTTGAAAAAAGTTTTGTCGGCCTTGAACAGGGAAGGGGGAAGCATGGTTAAGCATAAATACCGTATGCCACAAGATAAAAGCAATCAAAAGAAAAGATAGAAGATCACCAAATTATAACACACCATCATAGTGGAGCAGAGGCTACAGAGGAAGACATAGAGAACATACAAACTATCATGAAAGAAGTTGGAATCCCATCCATCGATCTTCAAGATTTCCCAGCACAGTACGAGAAACTTAGGACAGCTTGCGAGGAATGGGGTTGTTTCAGGGTCGTCAATCATAATGTCCCAACAACACTAATGTCTGAAGTGAAGAGGGTAGTTAGATTACTGTTAGACCTTCCCATGGAGGTTAAAAGGCGTAACACAGATGTGATTGCAGGTAGTGGGTACATGGCACCAAGCCAGACCAATCCTCTCTATGAAGCCTTGGGTCTTTACGACATGAGCAATTCCGAAGCTGTACAAAATTTCTGCGATCAGCTAGATGTCTCACTTCCTCAAAGGTTGTTCCTTTCTTCTCTTTTTGTTTAATTTGTCTTGTAATTCTCTGTTTTATGGTTGAGGCATCTAAAGTTATCATCTTTGGCCTCGTAAATGGCCACAAAACTCATGACGTATAAATAAATAAATAAATACATGTAAAATCAAACATTGTGGAGTGTTTGTGTCATATTGATTGTGAATTGTAATGTGATTGACACTGCTAAGTCTCAAGCTTAACTAGTCTTCTGTATCATTGCCTCGATTGGTTCTGTCAAAAATAGCAAATCTATGTTGGTCTTAAAAAGCAGGAACCACGAATTTACAATGGATTTTCTTGTAGATCTCTTAGTTAGGTTCTCAATACTGATTGTTACTGATGGATAATTGATGCTGTTTCTTCCAGGCGATTTCCTCTGATTGACTGATTTCTTTTGATTCTTTTGGCCTGAACATGTTGTCAGAGAGATAATTCAGAGCTATGCTCAAGCGATTCATCAGCTTGCTGTAAATTTAGCACAAAAGTTGGCTCGAAGTTTGGGTTCAAGCAGTGACATATTCAGTGAATGGCCTTCCCAGTTTAGGATTAACAAGTACAACTTCACCCCAGAAACTGTAGGATCCTCTGGAGTTCAAATACACACAGATTCAGGGTTCCTAAGCATACTTCAAGACGATGAAAATGTTGGCGGTCTTGAAGTAATGGACAAGTCTGGTTCATTTGTAGAAGCTGAGCCAGCTCCTGGCACTCTCTTCGTCAATCTCGGAGACCTTGCCACGGTACTTGCATGGTTCCTGCTTCGTAATTTGCTTTTGAAAGATTCACCTTTTAGTACAAACTGTGGTGGAAATGGTATTAATGTTCTTGTTTGTGTGTGACAAAGGTGTGGAGCAATGGAAAGTTTTGCAATGTTAAACATAGAGTTCAATGCAAAGAAGCAACAATTCGCATTTCAATTGCTTCATTCCTTCTAGGACCAAAGGAGGCAGCGATAGAGCCTCCCCCAGAATTTGTAGACTCTGAACATCCTCGAGTATATGTGCCATTCACTTACGAAGATTATAGAAAGCTCCGATTTTCGACTAAATTGGAAGCTGGTGAAGCTCTTGCATTGATGCGTGTCCAGTCTTTAACATAAATGAGGACATGTAGGTGAAGCATTGCACTTTTCACCGACTGACCATTAAAATTCATGATTATACTCGATTCTCACTTGTCTCCAAGTGAAAAGAACATTGGTTGGATTTCAAAATTTTAATGTAGCACTTCTATTATGCATATAAGAAATAATTCCTTCTGCTATGGACTCTGCTTTTGCATGAATGGTCAATACATCAATGTATTTTGTTCAAATCTTAAAAGTTTTTTTGGAAATTAAAATAAAAAATTGTATTAGAGGCCCAAAAAGGCAATCAAGTTGCAACAAAATAGGGATAGGCTAATGCAAATACAATACTTAATAAGGGCCGAGCACCTAATAATGAAGATACGGTACAAGATGGGAAGGAGGATAGAATTCAATTCAAACAAGGGGAGCAAGGATGCTCAGAAAGATTTGTGCAAGTTTTTCACAAAAACAAACTCTTTCAATAGCTAAATACACTATGGAAGATGGAGTTCACCTCTCTAGCTTCTCTTTTAAATATTCCTATATTCTTTTCCATCTAAATTGATTAAACAATATGACTCGGGGAAAATTTGAACATGATCAAATCACCCTGATGGTTGTAATTGATTTTGGCAGCCTATTGAATGATTTATTTTCTTGATTTGTCATGCAACTTATGTTACATGGAGCTTGCAAAGAATTGGTAGGTCAAGAACAAGCTATCGTATGATTCAATCTCCTTGTTGTATAAAGCATAGGTAGATGAAGAGGGCAAAATTGATTATATTCTTAGTTTGTAACTTTTCCTTAATAGTTAGCCGTAAAATAAATGTAATTTTTAATGATTCATAGGGAACCAAAACAATTTCCTCCATTGAACTGATTCCTTATTACCTACAAAAATGCTCCAACATAAGTGATTATTGTAGGTTCTTAATCAATGTTTCAATTTGACTACTTTGTCCTCAATGGATAGATATAAGGAGTAAGTTAAAATTGAATTGATAATTGTGCTAAAACGTCTAAAGTTGAGTAAAGGACAGTGCTATGTTTTGCAAAGTGTGATGGATGCTCCTCTTGAGTGTTCAAGCATGACAAATATTAGTATATTTGCATTTAGCAGATTACACAGAGGACCTTAGGGGTGCCAATTGACAAACCTCTATTTCCAATTTTTACCGTTATATAATGTTCGAAATGGTCCCTAAGCTTTAAATTTTGCTTAAAGGCCCAGGATTGTATTCTTGGGTTAAATATTCCAAAAGTTGGTCCCTTTTAGAAATTGTGAATGTATTCATTGTACCCAAAGGGACTCTTATTCAATAACGAGCTTCTAAATCCTTTTTCTATGAAGCACTTTGTTTATTATTCTAATGGATTTTATCCCTAAACCTCCTTCTTTTTCCATGGAGTAGATTTTAGTCCAACTAACTTTGGCTTTAGCATGGTCATCAACTTTCCTAGTCTGGAGAAAATTCTTTAGCATCCTTTCAATTTTCTTAGTTTGACTAAGAGGAAGGAAAAAAAAAAGGAACACCAATAAACACTCATGCTAAGTAGAACAAACTTTAATAGAAGAACCCTACTTGCATAGGTTAAGAACTTGTTGTTCCAACAACCTATATAAGGGTTAACAGTTACTATGGTACAATTTGGTAGTTGAGATAGAGATGAAAAGATACTTGAGAGCCATCTGTTAAAGCTTGATACCTATGATTTGTACAAGATGCTCTTCCTTTTCTATGCTAATTGTAGATACATAAAAAAAGCTTTTAGTAATTAACTAGAATTGATAAATATCAAAAAATATTTAGGCAGTCGATCAAAATTTTAAGGGGTTTAGATTCGATTTTGTAGAATAAAAAGAGACCATGTATAAAAGAGAGATTGAACAACTTTAACTTCCTACATTTTATATGGCATTTAAACTCTTTGCATGAGTTTATGTTTGATTAAGTGAATTTAGTTAGTACTTCAATGCATAGTATTTAAAGGTAGGGGAAAAGGGATCTCCTTATCTAAGCCATTAGCACTTTAGAAAAGCTTGAAGGGTTCTCCATTCACCATGACACTATAAGTAATGGTAGTGACACATTTTAGGATCCAATGAATGAATTTGTTTAGAAATCCAAAAGCTATCATAACTTGAAATAGAAAACTCTAACCAGCAGTATCAAATGCTTTGTGAAGTATACTTTAATGGAATAGCTTCTAATAGATAGCTTCCTGTGGTAATTCTTAAATAGATCTTGGATAATCTAGATGTTGTCACTGATGTTACCACCCAATAAAAATTCTCTTTTGTAAGGATTGATAGAATGCTCTTAAACTTACCAACAATTATTTTAGAAGTAATCTTTTATATTACATTATAGCAAGTTTTAGGCTGATAATGCATTAAAGAAAATGGATTAAAGCACATAGGAATAAGGCAAATATGAGGTTAGAGTTTCTTTAACATTTTTCCAATTCTAAAGAATTCTAACACTGAATTGGTAACCATCTTATAAAGCCACTAGTTTTTAGAAAAAGTAAGTATTCAATCTATCTAGAGATTGTGCCTTATTGGGGTTAAGGCTAACGAGGGCTTCTTTAATCACCTTGCTTATGAATGGTTTTGTAAGAGTCTCAATGTAACATCTCATCACCGATGGGAAGGGTAGAATATTAATTTGGAATGGCTTATGAGTGCTTAGAATTGTCTTGATATAGTCATGCATACACATACATGTGAATAGTAAATTTTTGCACATGTAAATAATTGTACATGCTTTCATGACATTTCTCAGTATAGTTGTGAATAAAAGTGGTTGTTATGAAAAATGTGAATTAAGTGTATAAAAAAATTGAGTTGGAGAGGGTCTTTGAGGTTTTAGAATTTTTAGAAAATTTTCTGGAAATTTCGGGGTAATTTCTGAACTAAGAAAAATACCAAGTGGCAGACTGATTGTGTACCGGTAGTAAAAATTACTGTCCAATGGCACGAAAAATTTAGCTAAATGATTGAAGGATTTATTAATTTGAGCAATTGGAATTTTGGGAAACATTGGAGTAGAAATTGAATTTTAATTGGAAAGAAACCAAAAGAGGGCTTGAAAATAAGACATGTGGCAAGTGACACTTGCCTAACCATGCCACTTCATTTAAGTAAAAGGCTTTTCCCCTTTTGGTCTTCATTCACGATGCTTCTTCTTTTAAAAAGATCATTGGTGGTTTTATTAAGTTGCTCCATCATATACGTAGCCTCTCTCTTCTCCTCCTTCTTCGTTGGTTCTCTTCCTAGGTTACTTTGTTACCAATCTCCACCACACAAAAGCTCTCATATTTTACTTGCTTTCTCTTATTTTGTTCACAAAAACAAACCTAAGCTTTCTACCCCCTCAAGATGATGATCGTGTATGTTGGTAGGAAGTAGAGAGTTTGTGATAAATTTGGAAGATTGGAAGATTTGGAAGCTTCACTAGGTAAGAATTGTGTTTTATATCATGAATTGTTAGTTAAATGCATTATTGTGATGTTATGTGAACTTAATTGCATGGGAATTGTGTTTAGGGTGGATGGGTATGAAGTTTTGTTTGATTGTTGATGATTGATGTTGTGAGATGAGTTAGAATCTTTGAGTTATAATATGTATGTTTGTAAGATGGATTGGTTATGAAAAGGTTATGTTGATGAAAATTGCGTTTTGATTGTATGGGTATGAATCCTTGCTTGATTGGTGATGAATGAGGTTGAATGTGGTGTAGGTAAATTAGAGTTGTTTTGGATTGAATATAGGGATGTTGGATGAGTGTATAGATGAAAAATGCCAAGAAAACAGGTTTTCAAAGGATTATGGGTTCACATGTCGCGGCGCGCGTCAGCAATCTCGCCGCGGCCAGCTCCTTCGTCGCGACGAGCTCCAACATTCTCGCCACGGCGAGCTTCTGATTTCGCCGCGGCGAAACCTATTTTTCTAACACTAACATGTTGTGGTATTTTGGGCATAACTTTTTCTATAGATTTCCAAATAAGGTGATTTTTGATTTTGTGTAAACTAGAGACATAGGAATACAAACTATGTGAAGAAATCAAATTATGAATCGGACTCTATGAGTCTCAAATTTTGGATGGAAGTTGAGTATAGGATTTTGTCTCAGTATAAAAGCAGTCCTAAAATATTTGGAGTATAATTTTCACAATATTGACCCAAATTGAATGATTTTAGTGCCATTAGAAAGATAACACATAGAGGAATACTTTTATAGAAGGGAGTATTGTGAAATTACTTTATATTCATTATATTAATGATCAAGAACAGTAGACCTGAAAGTCAAAGTTGGGAGAAATATCTGAAATGGCTCATTAGGTTATGAAATTGAATTTAAATGGTTTGTTGAGGTATAAACCCTTCGAACAAATGCTAGTTAAGTGAGTTTGGATATGGGAAAGGTTTTATGATGAAATTTATGGAATGATACCGGGATTGTCACGAACATTCATTGTACATATTTCAATTCCTGCATGTGCAGTATTATACATTTCTGATTATACAATTTGTAATATATGTGTATTTTAATTATTATAAAGGCGCATTTGGAACGTCGACCCACAGACGTTGCCGAAACTTCCAAGCACTAGCTTCGAAAGCTATTGGTGAGTAACCTAGACGGTTTCTCTCAATTATTATTTGCCTATATTTCTGTGGTGGATAATGGTGGGTTATAATTTGCTTGTGATTGTGGATTCCGGACAGAAGGTCCGATGACTGTGTACTGAGAGTTGTGTTATAGAAGTGCTACTTGTATGTGATTTGAGACCTACGTGCCTATGATGTGATTAATTGTGACATATGTGCTGATTGTGATATATGCTAATTGATTGTGGCATATGCATTTCATTCATGAATGCATAATCAGATAATGACAGTTGTGACCGGAGCAGCCACCGATTAGAGCTTAAAGCTCAACGAGTGTATTTGAGCCTCGAGCTCAATAGTGATTTAGAGCCTTAGGCTCAATGCTTAATGTGCCCTATATGGGACAGTTTAGGCGCTCGATTATAACACCGTAATAATTGGAAAAGTGTCACATAAGCATTTCATATGCATTGGATTAAATATGCTTGATTGAGTGAAAGGCAAAATGCCTTATGCTTATATGGAATAAAGTGTTACTTATGATCGATGTGAAGTTATGAAATAATTTTGATAGGCTTAATTGTTGCATGAATTGAGTGAACCATTGATGATGGCTACCTCACTGAGTTCTCAAAACTCACCCAAAATTTGCAATTATTTTTCAGGCTTTTAGGACCGAGAGTAGACTCCTAGCTTCAGAGAGACTTTTCTAGCCGTGTACCGGGATGACCTGTGGGCGTCCTGGTGTGTACCCTACGGTAAGGTGCCGCTACAATCATTGCTTAAATTGTAAACTCTAATCGAATCATGGAATTGCAATCTCTCAATTCACAATTACCCACAATTCTAATTAGTTCTAAAGCTCTCTATTAAGCAATCAGGTCTCACACGAGATCTGTCTCTATAAAGTTACCAACTAGATTGATTAAATGGTCAATTAGATTGCCTAACTCTCGTTCATCCAATCTAATCATTTTTATCTAGTTCACCCTCTCGGTTTGTCACCAAAATATCCAAAAACATTAATCAGTCACAACACCCAAATTAGGTAAGCATAATTTAACTAGATTAACATTAAAGATAAGTAAAATCTCGAAGGAAAAGTTAGAACATCATTAACAACTCAAAATCCATAACCATACAACTCATCTCAATCTTACACATTAAATAAATAAAAAGGTAAATGGGGAGGAAATGAAACTTAGGTTGGATGATTCAAGAAAGCAACGACGTCGGGAGATCACCTATTTCGAAAAGCTTCGGTGTCAAAAACCACCCTCCTCTTCTTCCTCTTCTTCTTTTCTCTCTCTTTTAGGTTTCCAAATGTAAGCTGAATGTAGAGTCCTTTCTAGGGTTACATCATTATACTTTTATAGTCATTTCTAATTAAGGTAACCCTAGTGTCTTTCTGGGGTCTGAAATGTCTAAAATTTCCATCGAAAACTTGAATATGAAAATGACTCCGTGTCTATCTATATGCAAGCCATGATCGTCGCCCTCAGTGCACGATTGCGGCCAGTTTGTCTGCTCTCTATCTGCCATGACCGTGCCCTTATGCTTGAGCTTTTGTCATGATCATGGCATATTTGCCACGATCGTGGCCCTACGTTGGTACTTTTGTCACGATCGTCACCTACTTGCCGTAATTGTGGGATTATATTTTGGTTCGGTTCTCCTCCAAAACTCCTCCAAATGCGCTGAAACACTAACAAACTCATCACGACACCTTATATATATATATATATATATAATTGAAGCTAAAAAAAATATGTTCTCACCTAAAGAACACTTAAAACATAAATA
>JAOTAW010000001.1:16991145-17005297 GCA_025629945.1 Erythroxylum savannarum | reverse complement strand
GGATTCCGAAATTTTTGCACCATGTGTATAGAAATGAATTTTCGATGGGCCCTAAATGGCTATTGTAATCCTGTTAAATGCATTGTTAGGACTGAAATTAAGATGATTGTATTACTGTGATTGAATTATTTATAAAATGGAAGTGATCCAATTGGTAATTGATTTTTGCTTAGGCTTATATTGTTTTAAACAAAACAAAAATTGTACTGACTTTTGACTGATTGAGTGCTCTAGCATGCCACCTTCGCGGGCACGGACTCGGATATCACCACCGATATCGGGTTCGGGTCTTGCGAGAGTGGGGTGTTACAAAAAAAAGGCTCAATAGTTTTATAAAATAGTAAGTAGTACGTGACTACTTCCAATTAATAAAACCTATGCTTATAAGTCTTTTAAAAACTAAACTCAAGGTTGATCAACACAAGAAGTTAGGTTTTATTAAGAAAAACTAGTTAGTTATTACCAACCATTATTTCCATTCCAAATGTAGAATAATCATTTCTATTGATCTAGACATGATTTAAGTAGTTCAAGTAAAGATTACTAATTAATTTATTCACTTAAAAATGAGACTACTAAAGGAAAAACTTCTTATCCATACAAAATTTTCTATACGACCAACATGCCTTTTAAAGAATACCTTTTAGGGAAAACTTAAGAGCCATTCATGAAAACACAAATTTCCTTTAGATGATTTTAGGTGACTAACATTACCTCATTTCCTTCTGAAGATGACGGTAGAACTAGTTTAAGGAACTATATTGATGACTCTATAACTTGTTCTAGCCAACTTGAGGTGATATATTTGAGATGTGAAGGGAACTTCTATACATAGAGTAATAAGCAAAGTAAAAGATGGTTTATCAGGAAAAAGTTGGACATGGAACTTGTTAATATTTAAGGAAAATCTTATAATTCTTGTGTACTAATTTCAAAGATCAATCTATCTTTCACTTCCTAGGTATATTTAACAATGCTTTCTTCCCCTTAATATGTATACCCAGTTAATATGCTCAAATGCTATCAATATGAAAGTAAGAATATACCTTCTTTACGTATTATTAGTGGTTAACTCATTTTCTTCATCACTAGTTTAATAGTTATTCTTTTGATACTAACCTTCTTACTTGGCTTATGTAAGGGTTCTTAGTGGTTTTTATTTTAAAATAAATTGTTAGAGATACCAGTGTTGTTTCTCATATGATATTAGTGAAGGTGATACCAAGTATCATTTATTTGAGTCCACTTGATATTAACTTACAAAGTAAAGAAATCAATATATTCTAAGTAACTGTATAAACATATGATCCTTAGAGAGTAGTGTTTATACCTTTTTCTACCTATATCTTTTTAGGTTAACTTAATAAGCATTATTTCAAAGAGCAATTTTTTTGAATATGTCCATAATCACAACAAAAATGATATTTCACATAAGATGATTTGGAAGTATATGAATTATATAAGTATTGATCTATGAGAATGTGATGGATATGCATTTCCAAGTCTTAATGGATGATGTGGGTGATGTGATGCTTTCTTTTAGATGTGTGAGATATTAAAGCTCTCCTTGTGTGATAAAAAGACCTTACATTTGAATTGGAAAATGTCCATGCTTCTTAGATAGATATATGGCCTATGTTAAATGGGAGCATGTATCATGCCTTATTAGTCTTATAATAATTATAAGATTACATCATACCACTTTGATGAAAAAGAAGCCAACATGAATGAGAAAGTTTTTGCATGTTCTTCTAAAATGACCCTGCACAAAAATTATGCATTATGCCTCTTAAATATTATGCCCTTTGGAATGCGACCTATAAATGAATATATAAAATTTTCCTTAGCCTGGGGCAAAGAGGAAGATTGATGAGCATGTAAATTTTTTAAGCACATTTAGAAGATGCAACATGACTATATGATGCTTTAGGCATAAACTCATCATATAAATACTTTCTCTCACAAAAATTATCATACTATTAGATGATGCACACCCATAAGTGAAACTAATTCCATGCCTATCATTATAGATTTTTTGGGATATAAGTATGCTATTCAATTTTTTATTTCCTAGAAATGAACTTAAACAATGATTCTTTTAAGACATTGATCTCCTTATTTATTGCCTCCCTCTTATGTGACAAATTATCTACTTTATTATAGGCAATAACCACACTCTTAGATTCTTATGGCATTTATAATATATTTAATTCCTTATTCTTAATCATACATGTATCTAAGAGTTTTTGAACCTCTTTATACTTAAAAGATACTTTCTTCTTCTCATGCTTATGTCCTTAAAAATTCAACTAACTCATCATATGAAATATCAATATCGTTAGCATCAATTATCCCTTCTTCAACAAGGAGTCCACCACCTTTTACAAATCAATCCTCGATCTCATATCAGTACTGTAAAAACTTGTCTGATTGCCTAGCTTTGGGTTTCTTACCAATAGCTTTAGTGGGTTGATGAGATTTTTACTCCTAGCATAATTAAGAATGTGATTGAAGGATGCACTCATTCGTGGAAACAAGTCATCCTTAAACTTGCAGCCTCTTTTATCCTCAATCTGCCCCTTTCTATAGGCTTTCACTTACTGAACTATTTTGACATACTCCCTCTGTCTCCTTTTCCCCCTACTCCTTGAGATGATTGTTCAACCTTCACTGAGGAGCGTTTTACTTCCTTTAGAGCAATAAGTTATCTTGCTCATTCTTGCACCTCTTCTAAATTATACACCTTCTCTATTATGAGTGATCTCTACAAAGGATGATGCCAGCACAAACATATCTCAAAATCAATAGCTACTATAGCGAAATTTAGATTCGACACTTATGTAGCCTCCCTTTTTGTTGCTAGAAAAGTGAGCCGTAAAACTTGAGATTGTTTCCCTCAAGATGGTATAATACTAGTTCTACATTGCTCCCATCATAGTCAAAGAAAAGGTCTTGCACTTTAAAGCATCTAAAGCCACTTGCAGATCCTTCATCTCCTGATATCTGACAACGTAATATACGAGGCATATCGTACCTTTGTATGCTTTCAAATTGATTGAACTTTGGTAAGCTATACGCCCTCCTAACTATAAGGAGATTAATCTCTCGTCTGTGATTTTTCGGACTCAATGACATTGTTAACACTCAGACCCAATCCTGAACCCACCAGCAGACCTTGGAGCCCGAAAAAGGATCGCAAGCGTGGCCTATAAATGTGTGAGAATGAGGGGGAAGGAGAAAGCATCATTGGACAAAGTTACAATAGCCTCAGAGAGAGCTCTTGCACAGCTTATGAGCAGTCAACGAAATGAGTAATCTATATTACCAACAGAGGTGATTCCGGGAAGCAAAGATTGCACAAGAAATCCTCACAAAGATGTGAAAATGAACAAACATGTGCACAGTTCTTGATGGATAACAATCAGATGATGTTTACTCACTACTACGAATAAAATGTTAATGGAACAGGGCAAAACACTGCAATATGCCCTCGCGCAGGATCGAACTACGGACCTTCAGTTTACAAGACTGACGCTCTACCACTGAGCTATAAGGGCACCGCAGGTACACTGTTTAATAGGTTTCAATCTGAAGATCAATTATAACAAAAAGCATTGGTAGGGCTTGGGCTTATTATACTGTTGCTATAAGAATCTGTATAAATAACTTACCACTCATTCTCATGGCAAGAAATCATGTCAAAGGCTTTATTAACTAGAATTCATGTGTACAACAATGACTTGTATATAGTTTTTTTCTTTTCTCAAATCCATCATGCTCATGCCTATACATATATCTGTCATTGGTTGGAAAGGTGAAAACATATTTGTAAAAAATCCTACAAAAAGAAAAAAAAAACTGTATCTGCAAAATTTCCAGGCTTCCGGATAGTTTATTCAGCTTCCAGGCTTCAGCGTGTTATCCAAGGGGGGAAAAAATGTGTGCATAAGTTGGAGCTCAAACTGCAAGATGAAACTCTTTTATGTTTATCATCCTTGAGCACCGGGACCAAAACTCCCCGAGTGTTCTCATCTTTCTCAATGCTCTTCTTCGTCAGTCTGATTTTTGCTTGCAAGAGCATTTTCATCAAAGCTAGTCACAAGTCATCCTCTCTTCTTCTCAAGTTGCAATGGACCACCCAAAATCCACCTTACCAACTTAGATCAATGGCTTGAGGATCATAATCCCAATTGCCAACTTGGTTTATTTGACTTCAATGGTGGTGCCAGTGCATCCAACAGAAACCTGACAAGATTTTGTCTCTCAACATCCTTCTCCTTCTTGGAGCCAAGAGGACGAACCTGGCATAATAATGTGTAAGATCATATTTTAATAAACGTCCAATCAAACTTGGAACTTAATTAGGTTATAGTCGATAAATGTTCTCTTATGTGAAATGTAGCCGCGCATCTCAACCACATTGCTGAATGTGGATGAAAGAATATCAAGGCTTTGGATTAACAAGCAGTTACCGATTCTTGGTAAGTCTGTGTTTGCTAGCAATACTTCGTGCAAAACAGTTCTGGAAACACAATTAAGGGTAAACAAACAGGAGGCCTTTTTTTCTAATCCACTTGAGATATCACACTTAACAATATTATTTAATCCAATGAGTTGCATATGCATAATAATAGAAGAAATTTAATAAATAAAACCGAAAGAAAGTAATTAGTTTAAAGAACAATGACCAAATTAAGGGTAACCGAGAGATATAATGGCAGAATAATCTTAGATCAGAACAAAAAGCATACCGATCATCAATATGCCGATTGAATGTGTTTTAAATTGTAAACTCAAATTGAAGCCATTTAATGGTGGATTCCGTCAATGCATGTTAAAGCATGTTAAACTAAACTAACTGTAATTTGCAAGTTGGTGAATTTTCTATTCTAAAGCTTTCTTTGATATTTCAAAACTTAGCTGCGAACATGATCACTATTTACCTGGACAAAACCCGTTTGCAACACACCTGCATCTGTTATTATAACAAGATATCTTACACCATGCTCTTCTGCATATTTATACTCCTCTGCAAAGCTTGGATCGGTTGTAGGGACAAACTCAGCCTGGTAGTAGTATACAGCAAGTAAGCAAAAAGCAGCCAAAGCTTAAACAAACCACAAAATTCACCTCCAACCTTGATATTAGCCTTCCATAGTTCAGCAACAAGACCCATGCGCTCAAGCAATAATCCTCCTCCTACTCCCTTAGAACAAACAAGAACATCGGTAGTTGCTTCATTTCTGCGCGAAAAACACAAAGATAACATGTGCTTTTAAGACTGCAGCAGCTAAGAATGTAAGACGAAATTGATGAACACTGGTGAGGTCAAAACGAACTGGTACCCAGTAAACTTCAAATCTACAGGAGAATGAAGATTTATTAGCCCTTTCTTTTGTCGACCAATTAGCTCTTTCATTTTTCGGTCAACAATTGTCTCTAGCGCAATGCTTGTGCCAACAGCACCTGGAGGATTTAGCCTCTGGACAAGGATCAAGAATGGTTAATGATAAGACAAATTTGACAAATCACACTTATCAACACTATGTATCCAATAAGTGCATAACCACAACAATAACTTGAATAAACATGCAAGCAAAAGAGCTGCAATCTAAGTGCTCTTATGACAAAAGTTTATTTGATATGTTAGCATGAGTAAACGGTTAAAGACTTAAAACTCCCTTGGGCATCATCTGCATTGCATTAGCATTTCCTCAGATAGCTTAACATCATCAAAGTGTACATACACATGATAATGCATTTAGACTAAAGAAGAGAAAACTAAGAAAACAGGAAACAAGATCTATTGCACTACATACAGGATCCAACATCTGGTTTATCAAGTAATCATAGCGGCCACCAACAGCAAGCAAAGTTCCTTCGCCAAGTGATTGAGAATTATGCTCCATCAAATATAGCTAGGCATGAAAAGGACAAGTTAATCACTTAGATGTCAAGAACGGGGGGACTTCAATATACAGACGAAGTGTGTTTAAGATAATGGCAAAGAAAAACAATTTAAATGCAAGTGCTATAAAATTCATTAATGCATTCCAAATGGAATTATACGAAACAATAGGGAAAAAGAAAAGCATGTTACCTGTTGCAATGCAATCTAATGTGGTTCTGTCAAACATGCCTTCAGTGTAGATCTAAGTTATAATTCTTTAATAAGGAACTATAATCTTATTTGACTTATAAGTCTCTGTTTCTGTTTTCTTTTCTAGTTAGCTTGGGAATCAACCCTAAACTATTATAAATAGACGGGCTAGCTTCATCGTTATGAAATTGTTACTGATTGATATTTGGCTATGAATTTAGCATCAGCTTCTTACCTTTTCACATCCTCTTTTATACTCCTAATCCACTTAGGTTCTATTACTTTGTTATCTATTTTCTTTCCTTTCTTCTCCATTTCCCCATAATTAAACCATTCCCCACTCTATTCTAGTGTTCTCGCTCAACTGCCTGTATCCTTGGCAACTTTCATGATCACTTCCAGTTGCTTTTCCATAAACTCACCCCTCCACCTTAATCTTGGTATCACTCTCTCTGAACCTCTTTTACTTCTCAGGCAAAACTCTTCCACGTGAACACAATCATGTCAAAAATCAAATTTATTGCACCATCCTAATGATAATCAAAGGTGGATTGTAATTTAGAAATAGTTATGATGTAGCAACGACTTCATTGTAGCACATTGAACTTTTCTGACTAGATCTTTGAGAGAGGGTAGACCAATAGCAAATATCCAAAAGTCCAAAGGTATTAAGGTCAGTTGCAGCCATCATTTGCTCCGTAGAGTTTAACTTCCATCTTTTTATGGTTGATATACTTGACCAATACCTTCCTAAAGCCTCAATATCACCAAGAACTCACTGCTCTCTAACCAAAGCCCTGAAATGTTGACTGAAAAGCTTATACGGGAAAAATAAACTCATACTAAGTGACACCAGATGACTTCATGTCATATTGCTAAAAGTATGTCTAACAACTAACCCTTATTACAAACAACCAAGAATTGGTTATTAAGGCTCTTGTGCAACTGCGCTCTTCAGTATTAAAATTCTCTCTTGCACCACGTACTTGCCTTTTCAACTACAGTTTCTTCCTCACTATCTCAGTCCTCTTCCATATATTATTTCCAGGCTAACATACTTCAAAAAATAAGGCCGTTAGGTGAGAATTAAAAACTGGTTGAACTATTTATATAACATGTGGACAAATCACAACAAATCATAAATCGACAAAAAATGAGGCTACCATGGTCTGAACTTGATACTTATCATAAAGCTTTGAGACCATGTCAATAAATTAGTCAACTTGAAAAGCTAAGCTCTTAGGTGAGATCCACAAAATGGCTCACATAATATTCTAACACTTCACAATCAACTTTTAACTAATAAAAAGGTCAATTTCAAAGTCATGTGAGGGTTATATAAGTCAGTTTTGAGGGTTATCTGCCCACTTATGCATGTAAATAATAAAAGGTCAGTTCAAAGTCATGTGAGAGTTGTCTGCCTACTTATGCATGAAAATGAGACAGGAATTTATACCTGAAAAAACAAATCTCTATGATAACTCTCGGTGGGTGGCATAAGTGGATCAATGTAAACATGTTTTTCTATCATCCAAACTCTCAAATAGATAAGGAGGTTTGACAATTCATCAAGTGCCTTCCTGGTATATTTATCTGCAGTTATAGCAAAGTTAAGGATGTCTGAAATGATGTACAGCATACTATAAAAGCAAGCAGTTGAAAGTCTATACCAACTGGGAGGGCTCCCCTTAATCGAGGAAGCGCCTGATCTGCAGGCCCACAGAACCTCAAAGCAACAGTCCGTAACCTATTGACAACAACTTCTGCTAAATTTAGTTCCTGAAAGAGAATAAGATTGAATAGGATCAGACGCTAAATTTGCTTCAATATCAGGACCTACAACAAGATTGGCACATCTCACTGAGTGAATAAAAGATCTATTCTCACATCAAATCATGACCAGCAATTTTTATTGTTGTGTTTGCTTTCTCTCCAACAAAATAATATGAAATTTAAAGAAAGCAATCTGATCTTTGTATAACAATCAAACAGTATTAATCAATGATAGATACTTCTACCAGCAAGGAAAAGTTATAATATCCTACAAACCTGCAAAAGTTGACGCCTTATTTCCACCCATTTCAACTCTCGTTCTGATGATTGAGGACGCAAAGGGACCATCATTGAGAGAACCTTCATTTATGAAAAGCATCTCTAAACCAAACAGCCCAAATTAGTTATGTTTTTACAAGTGAATTCACAATATACCTCAGCAACTTTCTGTCTTTGCATTGGCTCAATTCCTGCCCAAGACCAAATGGCATCGAGTAGATTCCCATGATTTACATGAATATGACACTCATCTGGGTCGAAGAAATGTGTTGTTATGTCCAGTGTCACCTAAAAACAACCAAAAAAAAGTCCTTTCAGACAGATGTTCAATATTTAGACCACAAGCACAAACCAGGACAATCAAGGGCTTTTTACGTGATAATCATTAGTAACTTTGTGTCGTTATTTGTGGAGTAATAGATCAATTTTCAAGCTTTGCATATTAATCAATAATCCATCTTATACATAATGCAATCTGAATTCAAACTCATGAATTAAACCTTTTCCAACCATATGAAACTACAACTCATTGATAGCTGAGAAAATCAGATAAAAGCAAGTAGCACCTTGGTAATTTCTGCCTCTGTCAAGGCAGATGCACCCCTAATAATGTCGAAATCACCCTGTGAAAGAATGTCAAAGATGATTTTACCCAAATTAGTCAAGAAAATAAACAAAAAAGAGCACTGCTACTTCACACTTGTTCTCCTTTTTTTATCCTTATAGCAAATGACACAGCATAGGTCATTAAAGAATTAAAACCTGTGCATAGCGATTTGGGGGTGAATGGCCAACTGATCTTCTATAAACGTGTGACACTTCATACCTCTTGAATGAACTTTCCTACAACAAAAGAAGCACGAGATGGATAAATCCAAGCTGCTTTATGAAAATGATCAGCAATTAAAAAAGTGAATCAACAATCTGAGGTAATAAGCAAATGACACTTAATATTTCAAATAGTTTAGTCATTCTGTGCATTATAACACCTCCTTAACAGTTTGCCAACTATGAGATGTCTAATTGGTACATAAATCAACATATCCATCATACTCATGGATTATGAATTTCTTTTTCCAAGATGTTAAGTGGCAGTTTTATACATGCTCTTAAATTGTAACAAGTTGCACACATATACTTAATCAATATTATCACTCCAAGACAACATTTGGCTTTCATTTACAACAGGCAGTTTTATATATGCTCTTAAATTGTAACAAGTTGCACACATATCCTTAATCAATATTATCACTCCAAGAAACATTTGGCTTTCATTTACAACAGCTAAAAGAAGATGAATCTAGTTTGAATGACTTTATAATGACTTCCTGTCCAAACCAAATTAGGATTCCTCCACCTCAATGCATTTAAGATTTTGTCTGTATACCACTTGTGAGAACAAGATGTACACTTATCCAGAATCAATTGAATAACATAAACTTCCTTGATAAATAAACAATAAAAGGTGAAATTCTTGACCGTCTGCTGCTAGATTTTGAATGGATCCTATTAGATCAAACATAACAAGCCGAAATAAGTACAGACCATACCAAACGTATTCAAGAAATAAGCCAAACAAACAGTATGGCTGTAAAAACTTATAAAAGCTGTTGATTGACAATAACAGCAATCCGAACTCCACCAACCAATCAAAGCGAACATACATTTTCTATTAAAATTTTTAAAGATAAGAAAATCCAATCTTTCAAGAGACTTTAAGTTACAATAAAATGTTGAAAAAAATTCAAGCATCTTAACTCAAGCTACCAACAACCATAACGTTTTTAATTATGATAATCTATCATCAGTCATATCAATTCTATGAAGTGAAAACTAGAAATAGGTGGAAGCAAGTAAAGGAGATGTAAATGAAAGAGAAAATTGTACATGTACTACTCGCTGTGATTGGAATTCTCTGTCCAATAGCA
This sequence comes from Erythroxylum savannarum, assembly GCA_025629945.1. Classification (NCBI taxonomy): domain Eukaryota; kingdom Viridiplantae; phylum Streptophyta; class Magnoliopsida; order Malpighiales; family Erythroxylaceae; genus Erythroxylum; species Erythroxylum savannarum. The sequence goes on along the minus strand of JAOTAW010000001.1, from coordinate 16,995,217 downwards.
AGTTCTTACAAAACCAACAAACAAAGGGCAGGCGTAGCTCATGACAAAGCTCAATCAAATCTCCCCCAGAGGTCAAAAGTTTGATTGTGTTCCTTTATAAAAGGAATAAAAATGTTAGGGAACTACAACATTTGGCAAGAAAAGAAAGGAAAAGGAAACTGAAAGTTTGGTTAAGAAGCCAGACCTACTAAAATCTGGGCAATCATCTAACAAGCGCATGGATGAGAATTCGAGATGCTTGGCACAATGTAATCTGAATACTTCCCTGGTGAACTCAACAACATAATCACGAAGCTTAGTGTTGGAGTCCAAATACTGGATGGCAGAAGTATCGTTTCTACCTCTCCAGAAAATACCCATGTCTTGGTAGGGGATGCTTTTGTCTAGGACCTCTTCATCAAAAATAGCACTTACAACTTTATCATACACACTATTATTCTCACTAGTGTGCATTGTTCTAAGAATATCTGAAAATATGATAAGGAAAAAAAATCAATCAAATTAAATTAAGCATCTTCACAATAATATAAGAATGGAAAGTATAGATTCTCTACAAAAATATGAATCCCAAAAGAAAAACTCACTATCTAGCAACTCAGACTCCATGCCAGGAGGAAATGCACTCTTCAGGAGATCTACAGCAGACGGACGATCAGATGGATTTGGGGACATTAACTTCCTCATCAAAGTTTCTTGATCGCGAAATTGATCAACCCATGATGAAGGAAGCTCTCCTTTATGTTTTAAGTCAGATAATATAACTTGTCTCTCCATGGCTGTTCCAAAAGGGTGCCATAACTCGAAAAAAACAACTCCTAAGCTGTACATGTCTACCTGAAATACAAAATGGGCTAAAGAAGGTTTAGATTTAGATGACAATAAGATATAGAACATCAACACTGAAGCTAAAGAAAACTTTGGTACAAGAAAAATTCGTAGATGCTTTGACCTTTTCATTTATTTTTGGCCAACCTTGCTCAATTTCAGGAGCTGTATAGAAGTATGTTCCAACTTGACCAGTACCATCAACTGAAAACCCAGTACTATCTAAAGGCAAAGTGGAATCATGGTCTAGTTGTTCCAACTTCAAGAACTTAGCTGAAACAAGAAAATTATGAGATGGGAATGTCAACTTTTATCTTGGATAATGTGGGCGGCAAATTGCATACTATTAGTAAAGGATTCCCAAAGTCTCCTCACGAAATCCAAAACCATATCATGTAAAAGCTTATCATCATCATGTGACACTACCATGTTATCTCACTTCACCATTTTCAGCTTGGATTTTTTGTTTTCCATTGCTCTTATCCACAAGGGTTAAAATACCATGAAGGCATTACTGCCATTAGTGGCAAAATAAGAAGACACTTTGCGACTCAACAATCTAAGAGATTCAACCTCATCAAACAACTAAGCGGAAGTACCAACAATATTAACTTCCAGAATATTTTCAAGCAACGCCACAAATGGAGATGAAAAAAAAGAATATGCAGGAACTTTTCTGGGAAGCAATTTTGCAATGACCAGTCAGGTTTATAAAACAATTTTTCAACCCAGGATATGGAGTTCACAAGTTTTTAATGCTGTACCCCGCAGCACGAGTAAAAACCTTAAACCTTCCAACACCCACCCAAGAAAACCAAGCATTAGCATCAAACTCCTTTGAGGAAGATAAAGAGTGCATTTCACCTTTTAGAGGTTGGAATCTTACAAAACCTAGTCCTTAGTAAATTTAGACTGCGTCTCATAGCATAAATATAGAAACTAACTTTCCTCAAACTCATTTCATCCATTGACACATCATACAATCAAGAAGACTTTTTTCCTTTCTTTTGTCTTTAGGCAAGACCTTTCAAACAGTCATGAAAAAGCAAGAATAATTGGATTAGAAGATCTGACTCATACCAAGACCAAAATCTCCAATTTTGATGTCATTGCGAGCATCAAAAAAGATATTGTTAGGGGTTAAATCCCGATGGATGATGCCTTGTCCATGTATGTGTGCCAAGCCTTCAACAATTTGGCGAAACCAGTGCCATGCTAATTCTTCATCAAAATGGTTATATGATTCAAAAACCTGGCGGAGAGTCCTTCAAACCATAAAAAGAAAAGGATTAGCTAGAATATACAGCAATTTTATAGATCAGAAATCTCTATATTCTTCATATTTATTTGCGGATAAAAACGGAGTGAAGGATCAATTGAGCCTACAGAAATGGAGCACAAGATCATGAAAGCTAAAAGCACAGGAGCAACCAACACAAGGAAGAAAAAATGTTTTATATCCACATTGGAAACTGAGAAAAAGATCCATCAAATCTAATCATTTCAAAACCAAATTCAAGGGATTTTTGTGTATAGAAAAATCATTCTACATTCACAAGCAAAACAAAGAGTTACCACATCAAAATGAGCAAGTATTAAAAAAACATGTTTTTCCTTTTCATCTTTTTTATACAGAAATTTAAGAAAGTTTATGCCAATAAAGGAGGCAAATGACTAGAATACAGAAGAATTAAAGTTTCTCAGCAAAAACTATTGGCAAAACAAAGTTGAGAAGTACACATTACCTGGGACAATATTCCATTTGAATATACAGATATGTTGACTCAAGTTTATTCTCTTTCTCAACATCAGCTGAGTTTACAACTTTATGGCTCAGAGAGGAGCTAACTACAGTGCCCGAACCCCAAAGGCTATCACCACAAGAATCAGCAACTCCTGTTTCAAACCATGCCTGGAGGTTTTTACAAAAATCACAACCACTATACAGGCTAAAAAATTTATGAGCACTAGCATTTCTTTAACTCAATATCAATCTTATTCTCCTTCAAGTAGAATATGACTGAATTTTTTACTATTGAATCTTCTTTTACAAACAAAACAAAAGCAGTATATTAAATTATCTCAACGTTTTGGATCAATATCAAATTGGTATAACTAAGAAATAATGTGAAGCATATATTGCAAGCCTATAAGTAATCATGAAATACCTTTGTGATGATGTGTATTAATAACATGATAACTGCATATAGCCAGTTGAAACATGATTGGAATTTTACTACCTTTATAACACAGAATTAGCGGAAAAGAAAGCTCCACCTGATAGTAACGGACAACATGCTGATGTTGCAGTCGCGAAAGTGTGGCCACTTCCCTAAAAAGCTCACAAGAATTGGTAGACATTTCAAAACACGACAAAACATATAAGAAGGGGACAAGTGTACCACCAATGAAATTAATGCAAACAGATCAAAAGAAGAGAGAGAATATGAAAAGGCAAGGATTAACAACATTTGCATCAACATTTTTAATGCTTCGAACAAGTACAGAAAATCCACTTAACAATCGGAACAAGGCTCTAAATTATGATTACCGGAGCATGGTCAAGCTAAATAAGCAATTAAGCAATAAAATGAGAATTATAGGATGGGATTTTCATAGAATTACAATGAACAGGACGACTAAAGTTGTCATTGAAAAGGATAAACCAAAATATTTTATGAACACGAGGAGACGAGACAGTACATTGATAGAATGTTCTGCTAAAGTTACAAGCAAAAAGTACGTTGCGAACAAAGTCAAAGTCAATAATTTAAAATGGTTGCAATTCATTCTGGTTTTCACCTACTGCCTCCCACATGTATATCGTATATTAACATCATCAGAGAACATCTCCACAAGGCATCTTACTATTCTCCAACTGCATGAATGTCAGAGCAACATCCCTAACATTTTTATAAATCCAAAGTATATATTTCTTTTTTGGTAAATGTAGCCAACTTATATATTTGAGGCACGTATTTAACCTATAATACTTTATAAGTATACGTCGTGCAAGGATTGTTAGACCATCTTCTAAGTGAAGATTTAGGAGATGAACCTCACTCCTAGCTACATGCTTGCATCAAGATTTTAACTGGCCCTCACTTTGTATACAAAATGAAGTTAACTAAAAGTTGTTAAGACATGCCAAGGTGCCGAGAGGTAGTATAAAGGCATGGAACCTTTCAATGTCCCAGGTAAGTGGTCTCTAGCAAGTTGCTCATTTATGGGCACATGCACAGTGCCT